>JAJLUN010000252.1:8892-21046 GCA_030564365.1 Blastobotrys arbuscula | reverse complement strand
CGCTTCGAAAATTTAATAGCTGGACTACCTAATGGAGCGACATGTTTCCGATTTGAAAACGGTAGTGCCAAACTTACAACGTACTTTACAGGAACTTCGTAAAGAACGACAGGATGCGGAGGCTGTCATTGCGAACTTAAGAGGTCGTTCAGGTATGTACACCGAATTCATTGTTAAAATAAAGAAAACGTTACTAATTCAATTGCAATAGATTCTCAGAGTAGAGAAACTACGCATCGTATACAAATGGAACTTCATGAAATTATTAACGAAATTAATGAACTTGAAGACAAAATTAGAATGGCAACATCAAGTTAAAATGTTATTTGTTTGTTTTTTTTGAATATACCCGACGTTTATTCTTGTTTGCTTGGTGCTTTTTTCATTTGTTTCCTCTTTTTTTTTAAAAAAAAAGAAATAACGACTTTATACAATTTATGATTATGATCCATTATATTTACTATTTTATTTTATTATTTTACGACCGTTTTGCACTAACAACACAATTCAAGAGGATAGGAGAAACGAGTTTGAGAAAAATGGGGCTGAAATCTTCAAGACATACAACGATTTTCCAACAAACAAAAAATTGGTTAAAACGAAATTAGCATTCCAGAATTATTAGAATGACCTTTCTCCTAGTCTTTATCTTTTTACTAACACATAACAATGTCTTTATCCTTAACTACTAATTTATTACAATATTGAACGATAGAGAATTATTTTCCTGAAAGCTTAAAATAAGCTACCTCTGTAAAGCCATCAAAACCTGGATTCAGCTTTAACAAAAAAAAAAGCTTGAGCAATTATAAATACTTATTATTTACTATCTAAATGTTCATCACGTTTCACACGATTAATTAACTACAAAAAAAAAAAAAAATTTTTTTTTTTTTTTGGTTCGTCCGTTGGAACCTTAAAATCGATTGACTAAATCAAATCAATCAGGAACAATTAATTAAGGGGAAGTTAACGGGGAAACCTTTTTTTTTTTTGTTTTTTTTTTCAGTATTCTTTTGCGAGTTCTTTACTGCTGCGCATGAGGTAAATAAACGTGGCTGAGCCCTATTGCATTAGTAACTTTCTTATAGCTGGCTCAGTGTTTTAATCTTGTGCTTACCCGGTGGGTTTAAAAAGTCAATTTTTTCACATCATACAGAAAGAAGAAGAAAAAATAAAAAAATAAAGGAGTAAATTTATGTAAGTTACATTATTTAATTATAATCATGTTAGCTTAAAGAAGTTAAACAAAGTTCTTATATATGTAAGGCGAATTGAACATTTTGATGGGTGTTTTCTATATACATTAAGTGAGACTGGCTCATAAAAAAAAAAAAAATTTCATCCCCTCATTTTTTCAGCTCAGATTTTACCGTTTCTCCTAGCTCAGAAAAAAGCTCAAGTCTATAGAATAACTTCAGTGTTTCTCCATAAGAATTATTTGACGTTTTAATCTAGTATCCAATTAACAGAAAGGGAAGTTCTGGAAACTTTAAAAAAAAAGCGTAAAGTTTTTTTTTTGTTTTTTTTTTTAAAATTTTTTTTTTTTTACCTTAATTAGGAGTTTGAGTTTGCATACGTAAAAGCTGGTAACTTTAAGATTGTGTTCCTGAGTCATACACTTAAGAACCAAACTTCAGTCTAATTACGTAGCTCTGTGCCTTAGGTACTTCTGCAAAAGAAAAGAAAAAAAAAAATATTCTTCGGTATGATGTGCATTATACTTTAACCCCCAGTAACAAACAGCTGATTATGTTAAAACCTGTAATTAATTAAAAACTGAGCCATCAATCTTTGTATGCGTACGATGGTGATAGAGGGCATCACGATGTTTTTTTTTTTTGAACAAATGTTGGTTTCTTTAAAATAGCATCCATGACGGAAATACTAGAGCTTAAATACGTGTTTAAATTTTGGAAAATCGCGTAGGTGAGATGTGGGAACGTTTCAAATAAGCTTATTATTTCAACCTTTGCGCGTTCCTGGGCCGGCTGGGCCCCCCTGTCTCTAAATTTTAGGTAGTAACATAATTAAGCTTACGGGGAGGGGGGTCAAAAACGAGGCTGACATGGAAATATTATGGAATATTACTGGACGGAGGAGCCATGCATGGGACCGGTAAGGAATTAAAGTTTCAACCTTTAATATTCTTGTAAAAGAAACGGTGATGATTTTGTTTCACCTTCTTTCTGCCGTGGGGAGTTGGCTAACGGCTTTCAGTGATGTGAGTTTAGTTAAGGTTTATTTTATGAGCTTATCAGATATTATATCTGATATATATGTACTGTATATTTTTTGACCACCATCTGTATAGTGAAACTTGATTCAAATTCAGTTACGTATGCTTAAGTATATAATTTCTGTATGCAATTACTGCTGCCTATAAAAAATAAAAATAAAAATAAAAAAAAGTGTGTTATGATCTTGATAATTTATAGGGTAGGAATATATATAGTTATATAAACGATAACTTACACTTTTGCTTATTATCGTCGCATGTTAAACATTGCTAGCAAAACTATAAAGGCTCTCCTATACTTATTATTTTATTGTTAATATAACCTTTTATTGCTTACATGTTGTAATTACATGCTTATTCCTAGAACTGATTGAACCGTTGTAAGAATTTTTTTTTAAAGTTAGCTTTCTACTTGAATTTGTTAACTTATTTTCCAAATGTTTGATAGTATAGCCATGCATCTAAGCTCAAAGAAATACCTTAGAATTTAGCTATAGCGTTCAGTGGTCGCCGCGGCCTATTCGGCTAGCTGAATGCTCGCGTGGTGAAATGCATGCTTACGTAGTTTAATGTACAAAACCCAATTGTCAACGCTGCATCAAGTGCCTAAAGTAAATCTAAATATTCTACTGTTGGAAACTACCCTAAACTATAGTAGTTAATTTGAGTTAGCGCTCAAATGTATTTGGGAATTTGATGTATACAAATAGACGGCAACTTTAAAAATATGCCTTATTACTATGCTATTAATAACTTAGTTCAATTTTATACAATAAGCTCGACTTTCCAACATACCATAAAGTCCATATGCATATCAAACAATAAATAATTTGGTAAATTTAATGTCAATCAGGTACCAAAAAAAAAAAAAAAAAAAACAATTTGACGACGATCAGTTCCCACTTAGCGTTGAATCTTGTAAAACTTGGAGTACATGATATAAGGGTCTAATGCAAGTGAATAAATTAACCTTTGATTGGGCCGTCATAGGTACAAGACAACAGGTTACATTAATTAAATGTGATTTAAATGTGTCTACTATATTATATACAATATACACAGATATATATATATATTCTTGATGCTAAACTCTCTGTATCTATTGAACGGCATCACTCTTATTTGGAAATTTGTTGGGAGATTCAAATTGACAAGTAATTAATAGATAAAAACTTGGTTAATTTAAAGGTATTTAATTTATATAAACAATAGTCAAATATTTATATTCTTTCCAGAATAAAATATTCATAACCACATAGAATCAAATAGAATCTGGAATATATAATGAAACATCATATTCTAAACTGAATCAGTAGCCTAGTTAAATGGAGGTTAAGATAAGCATAGTTGAGGCTCAGATGTCTCAAATCCCAACAAAATTCTCCTACACATTGATGGATTCAAAACTTTGGTCTAATTGATTTACTTTCCTCGTCGCGGTGATCATAAATATGGTTATAGGCTCCATAGATATAACTTGCTTATGGAATTGAGCAGACCTGAGTAATAAATTAAATGCCGGCAGCGATGTATTCAGTACCGTGATCTTGTTGAGATAAAGAAATAAGAAAGAAAAAAAAAGAGATTGCTATATGTATATAAGATGCACGCGTTCAACCAAATACCTAGTAAGGTGTGAGAGAATGATTTTAATTTATTGTAAATGCAGTGAAGTTTGCAGAAGTTTAGATATTGCGTTGGTGCACTAGCCCCAACTTTGTAGTGTAATGATCATTAAAAGAATAAATTATCGTGAAGATTTGTATAAAAAAGCTCGAAAAACACGGAATGATCGAATAAATACCAGGAAGTTCGGAAAATACCATCGAGTTCGGAAAATACCATTGAGTTCGGAAAACACCATTGAGTTCGGATAATACCATTGAGTTCGGAAAATACGATCAAGTTCGGGAAACTCCAAGTAAATTCGTATATCTAGTTTAAGTACTAAATATATATATATATATATATATTAAAGCTTAGTAGCATAAGCTAAGTACTTTACGGTCGAACTAAGCGTTTCTTAGCAATTGATGTATTTCACGTGCGCTAAAAAAAATTATGCCTATAAGAAGCTTTAAATATATTTATTACCTCTATTGTTTGAACTAAACTAGTTAAAGAGAAGAAGAAGAAAATCTTATGAAAAAATTCCCTTTTTTTATATATACGAGCTCTCGCTAGTGCCGAGAATTTGGTACCCTGGTTTATTTCTGATGTATTTTAATACGTGAATAGTACTTTGATGGCTCATGCATTATCCTTTTCTTTCTATATATATATATATATATATATATGATATCTAGCCTCGACAACAGGAGGCTTCATACTATCTTATAACGCACTCATGTTGTATTTATGTAAACCAGATCTACGAGTCCCTAAAATGTTTTATAAGCCGCACAGATCTCTCTGGGGCGGCTCTTTTTAACGCAACAGTTAAGAATTTCGACAGAATAGGATATTAATATAATTGCTGTAAAAGCAGTTATACCGTAAAGTAATGGAATAATTAAGATACAGCATTATATTACTGAATTAGAGTTGTAGTACATGGTAACACTGGTTGCTTTTCAGCAGCAACATAGCTCAACTATTTTATTATTATTATTACAACGAGTATGTACTGGCCATTTAAAATACTCAATAATTACAAGTAGCGTTGAATTTTGAAACATATTATGCGGCTAAACATATCACGGGGTAATAATCACCTGATAGGATTTTGCGCGCCACACACCACAAGAAAATTTTTTATTTTTTATTTTTTTTCCTAAACACTGAAATTTTGAACCGACATTTTTTTTTTTTTTTTTAAATAAAATTTTAATACTACACATACCAGATCAAATAATACAGGATGGTGGATTCATTCTTCAGCAAAGCTAAAAAACGGACTAATAAAGAAAGAGTTGAAGCACCAAGACATAAACAGAAAAAAAGAAAAACACAAGATGATGATGAAATTACAAGTGAGAGTGATTTAAGTGATAATGAAACTGGAATGGCAGTCGATGAGGAAGATGAAGAAGGTGAAGATGAATTTTTCGATAATGAGACCGAAGCAGATAAACGACGGAATCTAGCCAATACATATATTGAAAATTTGAAAGATGAGTTAGCGGTTGACGGGTTTGATGCAGCAGATGTAGATCGAGACATTCTAGCATCTCGAATGAAGGAAGATGTTGCTGAACATAAAGGTAAAATTTACAAAGAGATTGCGGATGAATTGGATTTTTCGAAGAAAATTAAAGTGAACAAGTCGAGACAAAATTGTATTACTTCAATGGCAGTTAGATACCCATTTGCTTATACTGTTTCCAAAGATTTGATGCTAATAAAATGGGACTTGACCAAAAACTGTAAACAAGTTAAATGGATAAAAGGTAGAAGTAACGGTACATCATCAGAAGAAGGGAACCATTGTGATGAAATTTTATGTATTGCTGTCAGTCCAGATGGGAAATTTATTGCAACTGGTGGGAAAGATAGAAAAATCATCATTTGGAGTGCAGATTTGGGATATATTAAAGAATTTGATACAAGAGATCGAAAAGGGGTTGTTATGGCGTTAGCATTTAGACGGAACTCAAATGAGTTGTATGCATCTTGTGCGGATTTGAAAGTTCGAACATTCAATTTGGATCAATTAGCACAAGTCGAAACATTATTTGGTCATCAAGATGTTGTATGTGATATTGCAGCTTTGGGGCAAGAACGGTGCTTGACTGTTGGTAGTCGAGATAGAACGGCTATTTTATGGAAGATTAATGAAGAAAGCAGATTGGCTTTTAAAGGGGGAAGTGAAAAATATAGAGGAAAATTTTTAGAAGGTAGTATTGATTGTTGTTCCATGATTGAAGATCAAGTATTTGTGACTGGGTCAGATAATGGTAATATTTCATTATGGTCATTGCATAAAAAGAAACCAGTGTATATCAAAAATAATGTCCATGGATTTGATGAAGATACTGGATTACCACGTTATATTACTAGCATTTTTGCCATTCCATATTCTAATGTTTTTATCACTGGCTCATGGTCTGGTGAGTTACACGTTTGGAAATTATCACAAGATTTACGAACTTTTGATTTATTGAATACTATTACCGGTGTTAAAGGAGTGGTTAATCGAATTGACTATTACGATACAACAAAGGATTGCAAGAATCCGGTCATTTTGGCAGCAACTAGTAAAGAAATGCGACTAGGGAGATGGTTAAAGATCAAATCTGGTAAAAATGCAATTAATATAGTAGAATTATAGAACAAAATAATAATTTTTTTTATTTTTTTTCCTCTTATAACTTAGACTCTAACTTAGATCCTGTAAGCATCCATTTGCTTGATTGTTGGGCACTTTTCACTTGCTTCAGTTGTTGAATAGTAAAAGGTTTAGCTTCAACAGCAGGATTATACCCCAATCTTGTTCGGCCATCAATAATAGTACTTGATAAATTGGTTGGAGCAATGTTACCATACGGCCGTTTGTAAACGGTGACAACAACAGCACCACCCAAGCCAACATTATGCTGCAAAGCGTATCGACATTTTGGCACTTGACGATTGACAGTCCATCCTCTCAATTGCCAAGTTAATTCACAACATTGTGCTAGGCCAGTAGCACCTAATGGATGACCTTTTGAAATCAGCCCACCAGATGGATTTACCACATATTTACCACCAAAAGTAATATTACCAGAAGTGACCAAATCAGAGGCCTTACCAGGGTCACATAAACCTAATGCATCCAAAGAAACTAGTTCATTAGCAGCAAAACAATCATGCAATTCCACAACTTGAACGTCTTTAGCTTCAATACCAGCTTGTCGACAGGCCAACTTACTAGCTTGTTGAGTCATTCCGAACCCAACCAAGTTGACTGCTTTTTTAGATTCAAAAGTTTGAAAAGTATCAGTTTGCAATGCTTGACCGGCGATTTCAATGACATTTGTATCTAATTCTGGATGTTTTCGTAGGAACTTTTCAGAAACTAAAATAACTGCCGCTGCACCATCAGAGGTTGGGCATGCTTGTAGTTTAGTTGCCTTATAATCCCCAATATTATAAACACATGGTGATTCTTTAATCTGCTCTAAAGTATAGACATCTTTAAATTGCGAATATGGATTCTTGCTAGAATGTCTGTGGTTGATTTCTGCAATTTGAGGCATGGCATCCATCGTACCACCGTTTTCTTTGATATATTCTTCACCAGCATTGGCAAACAACTGACAAGCAAATGGTGCAGGTTTAACACCGTGGGTTTCATTCATTTGATGAACAAAACGGTCCAATGGACTTGTTCGATCTTCCCATTTACTTTTTAAACTACCTCGGTCCATTTTTTCAAACCCAACACATAAAACGCAGTCTGCCATTCCACTTTGAATTAATTGTCGACCTTGATATAATGCTGTGGACCCTGTGCTACAATTGTTGTTGACATTAACAACTGGTATACCGGTCATGCCTAGTTGGTATACAACCCGTTGACCGCTTGTACTGTCACCATAACAGTACCCAGCATATACTGATTCAATCTCATCATAGTTAATCCCTGCGTCTACTAAAGCTTTAACACATGCCTCCAGCCCCATTTCTTCATAGCCAACTAACCCTCTTGGTTTCATGAACTCGGTCATACCACATCCTGCAACATATACTCTATTGGTGCTCATTCTTTTTGTAATGATTATTGCGTGTTTTAAAAAAGCTTAAAAATATTTATATTAAATAAAAAAAAAAAAAAATAAAAACAAAAATAAAAAATAAAAAAGATCTGGAATAATTTATAAAGTACCGATTCTACAAGTTATTTATATGAGAGATGCATTTTTTTATGCAGACACGGAACAACGCTTTTCCATCGGAGATTGTAAAATAATGCGGGGAAAAAGAATAAATATTTGAGGGGGGCTAAGCTTAAGATGTAAACCTGAACACAGCTAGCTGTGCAAAACTTACCAATTGATATATAGTTAACATTATTAGGTGCCGAGGCGGCGCTGTTTAAGTGGAGGTGTGTTATAATCATTCAATCCCGAATCACGGCTATGCAGCCGTTTACCATGTGCATTAGTTTTTGGAGTTGGAGTACTAGGAGTAGATAGAAACTTAGACCTTGATAAAAAATTTATTTGTGTGTCTTCAATAACATCTTCTTCCTCACTATCTTCAATATCTTCATCAATCTCTTTTATGCTACCTCCTTCTATTACAACCCCTTTACTATCTGATACTCCATCTGAGTCGTCTTTCCTGTCTGTCAATGATTGTGTTGTCAAGGAATCCTCCTCGGATTCATTATGGTAATCGAATGACTGGACTAAAAATTCCTCCTCATCAGATTCATAATATGAATGTGAGACTGGCTTTCTTGCTATTGGTTTAACAGGACTAACATCAACTCTATCAACCTCCTTTCTGATGCATGACACGGGTGTCGGTGGGTTCAAGTTCCGTTTCCGATCAAGAATGGTCCTTGCCATACCTAATGACGGGTCAAGCTCGCAGTTAACTAATTGACCAGAATAGTTTGGTTTGGCCATGGCCACTATCCCAACTCCAAGCATAGGCTTTAAAACTACACAACCAAATTTAACAACTTGACCCACTTTTACCATTTGATGGTTGAATTTCTCAGCTAACGAGCCTTCAAGGACTAGAGTGAAATCATAGGGGTTGATATGCGCATGAGGATAACCATTGTTTTCAATGACTGACTTAATTCGTGTAAAATCGGTTACAACAATATCACGATAGTAATCATCTCCAATTTGAGTTAATGCTCCGATTTGTTGAACCAATACAAATAGTGTATAGTACGCATGGGAATGTGTCTTTCTTTTGGTCAATTCATTTGAGAAAAACGCGTACACGTTTTTGCAACTTTTCGTCGGTGTTTTTTCTGGTGATTTGTTCATCATTGTTAAGTGCTTAATTTTCAAGTTTCATAAATGTTAAATAGCGATATATATATTTATAAACAAAACAATACAACAACAACAAAAAATGCATTGAAGTTTAAAACACGTTGCCATGGCACCAGTAAAATTAAAAACAATAAACCAGCTGTTCTAAAATGCTGGGCTCGTTGTGTTTGCTTACATCATCAGCTTAAGGCAAGCTTATAGAAAGAGTTTGACTATATTTATACAATTGGGACATTAGTTAAAGCTTGACCAGTACGCTGACACTGTGCCAAAAGCGGCTTTTCGGTTGTGTGTGTGTGCTTTGTTTTTTGTTTTGTATTTTTCAGATTTATATCGGAGTTCCGATGGACGTTTTATTCCATCAAACAATACATTTTACGCTTCATAGTCGCGATTGTTTGATTATTATTATTATAATAATTGCTGCCGTTTTCTGATTTAGTATCACTTCTTCGTTCAATAATAAAATTTTACTATCGCAATTTAATTACACTGGTTGATTAAGAACTGTATTATTTATATTTTTTGATCCAATTCTTCTCGATTATTAATAAAAATCAATTTGTAACTAATCCAACGAGAAATCATTAAGGTACACTTTTTACTCCATACTTGTCAATTTTTGAGCATGAATTGGATCATGTTTATAACTAAATGTTTCTTCATGTAAAGGTTAGATTGAGCACAATAAAACAGGCAGCCCAATTCTATATATATAAATTGTTTAAGCAGGAAAAAAGTATAGATGTCATTCAAATTAATGCTTTACGGAAATAAGTGGAAATGGTGCGGGTACCACCGTAAAGTGAACTCTTTGAAAAGTGACCCCTGAAACCAGCGATAGGTTTATATTTAAGCAGAATGGCGCAACATACTGTGTTCTTCTGTTGAGTATTTCGAGCTCTTACTGTGTTTAAAAAAAAAAATCATAACACTACTATGCGTGTACAAAATTCACTGGACAAAATTTAAATTTAAAATGTGTTAATTGATTTTTGTAGTAACAATTGCAATTAATATTAGAGGCACTTTTGGCAGTTATTCTATACACCGTAGCGATAATCAAGCACACTCGCGTAATTAAGCTGCTAAAGTTAAATTTGAGTAACCTAAGAGTTTGAAAACAGACTTTTTCAAAGCGGATGTCAATTTCATTTTTTTTGTGGTTTAGACTGCATTTTGCTCTCTTTTATTACACTAGATAGCCGATGGTGCAGATCGATGAGGTAGATTTTTATCATAGTTAATGTTATTCTAAATCGATTAACGAATTCAAATTGACTTTTTTTTCTCTGCGGTTAAATTAGTGGCCGAATTTCTATTAGAGATGTAGTAGGGTGTGCGGCTTGAAATTTAGCTGCTTCAGCGGCGAAATCTTTTTACCTAAGCCTACCACAATCAATACAACGCAGTGGTAATTGAGACGTATACTTACACAACTAGAATAATTAAAAACAAAAAATGCATATATTATGTATTAAATAATGATAAAATAAAACTAAAGACTTCAATAAACTGGAGCAAAATATAAATAAAATAATTAAAAAAGCAATAAATGAATAAAAATAACCAACGCGCTGTCAATTGTTATTAATGAATGAGAAATTTTACTGGGCTGCAGCAGAGTTTGAATTGGAGTTGGAGTTGGAGTTTGTGGTTCGTGGAGTCATGACACCTTCATTGTAAAAAGTTTCTCTAACATGCCGAGCTAATCGTACAACTTCTGGTCGATGTTGCTTGTTTTTTCCACTGAATTGGTTTTTTACTCTGGCGGTGAAAGACATTTTTATTTGATAGTATTGTTAATTCTTATTGTATTAAAGGTTTAGCAGGCTAAGTTCTTAAAACTTTTGTTTGGTAAAATAAATAATAATATTTGATGAAAACATGGAGATATCTGACCTATTTATAATTTTTGAATTTATATACTATGATTCGTTACTGAAATTTTTTACTCAGTCCAACCGTGTTCGTGACCATGATGAACACAACAAAATATATCAAAACATTTTTCGTTCCGAAATTTTCAAATTGAAAGCATTCATTTTCATTTCCTGATCAAGAAACCATAGTTCAATAAGGTAAACCCAATTGGGAAACAAAGGTTCAGGAACCGTATCAACGTATTAATACGATAGCCAAGGGTTTAAAGAAAAAAAAAACTTTCGGGTCTTGTTTAATTAATTTGCCGCCTGAAACTTCCGAATTCATCAAATCGTTGCCATATAAGCTTACAGAGTAGGGATTTTGTTACTATGCAGGCACATGGGGCTTAACTTAGCTGCAGGTTCTTGGGTTTACATTAGTGGATCATTCGAGATCTTCGGGCACTTGTGGTGCGACGCCGGCTAAACACTGTTTAAAACATGAAACCTTATATGAATGTTGATTTCCTAAAATGGCACTCAAACTCTATATCTGGCATAGTAAAGATGAGATTTGATCCAGGTTAGGCAGTCAAATTTCACTACATTTTTTTTTGTCGGCCTCAGAAAAAATGCTGTGTTGTAAGTTAACTTAAATGTTGAGTAAGCGTGAGCAATTTTGTAATTAAATTAGTAAGGAAAATTGGTCAATTCTTATGTAAGATAAATGTTTTAAGAATTCTAAGAATATGCAAGCTTTTTGCCCAGTGCGATCAAGATCTTGATATTTTAGAGAATCTCAAGAAAACAATGCCACATTTTAAAAAGGTCAACATATGTTAGATTCTTTTAATGTATTGTTTAAATAACAATAAAGAAGAGATAAAAAAAAAATTCAATACATGCTGGCATTGGAAAAATTTTCAATAACAATAAAGAAGAGATAAAAAAAAAATTCAATACATGCTGGCATTGGAAAAATTTTCATCAAACCAAAGATCAAAACAACGAATAACGAGCGCGGCTCAATATGGTCGGCCAATCGGCATACCTGCAGTGTAGGTTTAAGCGGTCTTGGCTATGTGGGGGTGGCCTGCCCCCCCCCCCCCCCC
>JAJLUN010000251.1:0-21001 GCA_030564365.1 Blastobotrys arbuscula | reverse complement strand
TTCCCCCTGGGGCTAAAAACTTCAAGCGTGACACCGACGAAAAATTCTCCCGTGCCATAAAGTAAAATAATTTCCTCCACCATATTATAATAACTTTTATAATCAGTTCAGTCCTGTAATTTATTCGTCTTCATATCATGACGCATATAATTGAATTACCGAATGAGATCCTACTAACGATATATGAGAACTTTAATGGGATTATCCCGGCAATCAACCTGTCAGGAACATGCAAGAAATTCCATCAACTGACGAAAACACCGGCGTTTGTTAAAGCCGCAATGAAATCTTTGAATAATCATACCAATAATAAAAACGGTAACTGGGATCCATTTTTCATCAACTCAATGCGTAATAAAACGATATACCAACAAGCATATGAATATACGAAAATGAGGTATAACCTCAGGCATCCATTTAGAATATGTGCAGTGGAAAAACCGGATTATAGAGCTCAACTTGGAAGTGCATTTTATAAAAAAAATTGCATGGTACAAATTAATAGGATACCAGACAATTTTGGAAATATTGTAGCGATTGCTGATAATAGTTGGTGTACACACTTTGATAACCCACTAGCGAATTTACCACCAAGAGGGGATTCATCAATTGTTTCAGGAGTGGTACAGTATGAGGAAGAAGCGTTTGTGAAAGTGGATGTAGATATGAAAAACCGACGAGTTAGAATGAATAAGAATTTTAGATTTCATGATGGTGATTATTTTAAACAAAGTACTGGCATTGAATATTATTCAAATATTTTAGAACAAGAAAAGTACATGGATGGAATTAGTGAGTTGTGTTCAACATCTGATATGAATAGTAAGAGTAGGGTCATCAAACATCGCATCGCATGGCCGTCGATTGACGAGATAGCTGAACATATGGACTATTTTGAACACAATGGGGCTCGCATCGATAACATGCATATCATAAATAATTGTTTTATTGTCAAAACTGACGAAAATGGCAAAGTTGTATCAAAGTGGGTTCCACCAGCATTGAAAAGTGATAGAGTTGATAATACTATTAATGATATTGCAGTAAATGATAAATATTCAGTGGTTTTACATGGATGTAGCCCTCATCTGGTTAGATTATATGATATAGACACTGGCAAGCCAATTTCACAGTTGAAAAAGCTACCACATGAAGAGCATGGGCATAGTATAACAATGACTAGCTCGCATATTTATTACTTGTCTGAAAGATGTAGTTTATATGTTTTGGATATTGATGATTTTATAAAAGAAGGATTTAAAGCGCCTTGGGTGAAACTAGCCAATGGGTATATGGACAAATTAATACAAACCGCCAGCCGTGTGTATGATAAATACATTACATATGCAAATGGGTTTAGTATGCTAAGCTATGATTATATTGATCAAAATTTTAAATTAAAAGAAGTATCCTTTGCAGCACATTTCTTGAAAAACGGCGATGAAAGAGTTAGACCTTTCGACATTGCTGATATACAATGCCAATTGCCACTGTCACTATTTAGATCAAAGCTGTATTTAGATGAGGAGGAAGATGATGAAGAGGAGGGGATAGGCGGGATATGGGTGATTGATGATCAGGGTCAATATTCATTTTTATCACAATTTTACTTTGATTTTTTATATGATAACTTATGCACCATTCCAAATGGTCAAGATGGTCTATGGATTGATTTAAACAGAGCTAATGATGGGTTTGATAGCTGGGAAAGACTTACATTAGGCAGGAAAATCATGGGTGGAATTTGGATGGACAGAGAAAAGTTCTTCGAGGAAAATGATTGGATTGAAGATTTGGAAAGCGAACAAATGGTCAGCTTTGGTTTGATTAAGAACTTTGTTGATGATTTACTACAAGCATTTGATAAGTTTGATTTGAAGAGAATGTATAAACTATTGGACGTTCCCGATCCTAAAGACTTGATTATTTTGCACCGATTATGTCGCGTTCTTTACCGCGTTCGGGAACGGATGCCTGATCTTGGTAAAGAGCCTCATCTCATGCTAAGCTTGCTGTTTTCAACTGAATCATTTGAAAAGCTGGCGCTGGATCCGGATGGACCGGAAAAAACAGAGTACATATAATTGCTACTACACTTGACCATTTAAATTTTACTTTTGAGAAAGTTTGGTGTAATAATCAGTAATAATGTCCGAACAAACTAAAGAGTCACAACAACCAATTAATCAACAAAACAATGAGAGTTTAAATAATAGCCAAAGTGGTAATAATACTTCAGGTGAAGAGCATAAACATCATCACCACCATTTGTTTGGCCATGGTGACAAAGAATCAGGCACGCATCATGAACACAAGGAACATACACATCATAGCTTTAAAGAAAATGTTGAAAAGGTAGCAAAAACTGCATTTTTCCCGGCTGAACCTCAATTTAAGGATAAAGATTTCTTGGATGCTTATGAAGTATCACGAACAATTCGTTAATATAGTCTAATTCTTATATAATTTATCAAATTTTATTTATTCAAATTATTTCATTTCAGCGTAAGAAAATAGCGATGGGTTAATGCAGTTCCCAGCTAAAAGCTAAAATCTATATTTTATCCCAAGTTGTGCCGATATAAACTTGGATTTGCTTGCTATAGTTATATAAAATCCATAGATTAAAAGGATAAAGCTATAGTAAAGCCTCTTCAAACATTAAGCTAAAGGGTCCGACTTAACCTTACAGGTCAAAAGCCCGATAAGGTTGCTAACTAAAATGGTTGCTATAGTGATGTAACTTTTTAGGAAATGCGGCTTACTACCTTTAATGGTTTAAAAATAACCTGACTTTTCGAATCCCTTAAGCTGGTCTAAACTGATGATACATACTTTACTCATTTTAAGCCTCTAAAATCCTAAGTACGCAAGCTTATAGGCGCATACCATACCTCAATAAAATAAAAAAAGTATTACCGCTTCGATCTAGCACCACAGCCGCACGATCCTGTTCTTGCAGAAACTTACCATTATAAGTTTTAAGCTCTAATTCAGAACTTTTGGGTGTGGTGGTGAAAATTTTCACATCTCACAATACACTGCGCGAAGGGTGCAGGTTACCAGTTGAGCAAAAAAAACTTTGTTCAGTCACAACTCTTTCGTGTGAGAATTAGGGCGCAAATTTCCAAATTAGGCAATAGGTTTTCTTGCGCGCAATCCAGGCATTCTACCAATTTTTTTTTTTCATATACAAAATCTGTATTGTGTAAATGATAATTGGGAGTTCTAGGCCAAAGTGGTGTAGAAGTTTTCTAAAGATATTCAAGCAGTGGTTACAGCGTACGCGCGGCCCCCTCCAAACACCCAAACTTCAACTTCAACTCCAACTCTCGCAGTAGCGCTGGCCCAGCCGCCGATTCTGCAACCACCAGCGTAACCACACCCACACAACCTAGGGAAGGAATCTCGTTATAATTATCAACATATCAATTTTCAAGCACTAGACAGCGAGCCCGGTCAACACCAACCAACACACAATGAAGGTATGTCGAAAACCACAGTGATTGAAATGATACGAATGATGAATGAATGAATAGACGAACGATGATGATGTTATTGAGTAGAGAATTGAAAATGATTTGAATGATAAATTATATTGCGTTATTGAACGACACGGACACGATGGATGAAAAATTTTACTCGACACGTATAATTTCGTAGACTAAAAACTATCTTACTAAAATCAACAACACGTTTTTTTAGATTTCTCATCATTCATCATTAATTTTTTTTTAAAAGAAAAAAGGAACGGTACTAACAAACTATAGTTGAACATTTCCTATCCAGCTAACGGCACTCAAAAGCTGATCGATATTGATGATGAATTAAAAGTTCGATTTTTGTACGACAAGCGAATTGGTCAAGAAGTCCCAGCCGACTCATTAGGTGATGAATGGTCTGGTTACGTTTTCAAGATCTCTGGTGGTAACGACAAGCAAGGTTTCCCAATGATCCCAGGTGTTTTGCACCCAACTCGTGTTCGATTGTTGTTGGCTAAGGGTCACAAAGGTTATCGACCTCGACGAACTGGTGAACGAAAGAGAAAATCTGTCCGAGGTTGCATCGTTGGTCCAGATCTAGCTGTTTGCGCATTGGTCATTGTTAAGCCAGGTGAAACTGAAATTCCAGGTTTGACCGATGTCACCATTCCAAAGCGAAAGGGTCCAAAGCGAGCTAACCACATTCGACAATTCTTTGGTCTTACTAAGGAAGATGATGTCCGACAATTTGTTATCCGACGAGAAGTCACCAAGGGTGAAAAGACTTTCACCAAGGCTCCAAAGATTCAACGATTGATCACTCCACAACGATTACAACGAAAGAGACACTTGAAGGCATTGAAGATCCGAAATGCTCAAGCCCAAAAGGATGCTGCTGCTGAATACTCTCAATTGTTGGCTAAACGTGTTGCTGAAAAGAAGAGTGAAAAGGCTGAAATCAAGAAGAGACGAGCTTCTTCTTTGCGAGCTAACTCTACCGCTTAGGTTGAGTGAGAAGGAGGATGATGATGAATGATAACAAACAAAAAAAGTTATGATTGAGGTTTTTTGTGCATAATGGCCTTTGTCTAGTTTATATATTTTAGGAGTTTACTCTATAAAAAATTATTTTTATATATGGTAATTGTAATGTAAAAAAGCTGAATATTTGAATTGAGTAGGTTTTTTCGTTAACCGTAAACAATAAGCCTTTGAAAGCCGCACTAAACATCAGAAAAAAGAACCAATCTGTGTATCTTGAGGGTTGCCGGCAAGTTGAAATTGTTGTTGTGAATGTTCTAATACAAAAAAATTGGAAAAAAAGAAAGTATCTACTATATTACCGAACAATTAATATCCAATACGAAAGAGTGTTTAGTACCGCTTATAATTTGAAAACGACATAATCTCAAGGTCAAAATTTAGGATACAGGCACGAATATATTTTAGTAATTGAGTGGATATATAGTCCAACGTAACATATTACGCTTTGCACCTGCTTAAAATTTTAACACTGGCATACGCTTTTGCCTTCCCCCCCCCCCTACTTTCTTTCTCTATAGCAAACTAGTGCTACGCAGCGATCCATCGTAACGGAACAAATGGAGTCGATCATAGTCAATATTATGTCAACCGTTATAGGCCGGACAGCTTAATATCCGTTATCACAAACCATACTTCCTATTGATTGCTAAGCTACAACTGGTTATATTACTAGCGGCCTAACGGGATACTATAATGAAACTATAGACAAGAACAATTTGCATTATAGCCTAGTAGTCCAGCCTCATCTGGATTTTGTGGTTAAGTTTATTTATAATTAACCTCGAGGCCGGAGGGGAGTGCAATCAATGCGGCGCACACAGGAGCAGATATAAGGCTTACAAACTAGCCCGTTAAAATATTAATATAATTAAGTTGGGCCTCATGCATCTTCTATTCTTGACTGCAGTCACGCGCATGCCTTCACTCAAAGCTTCTCTTCTCAAACTTAGCCATGGCCCGGCTTCAAAAATTTCTGAATCAAAAAACTACAAGTGATTTTTGTACCGGTATAAGCAATAAAGGTCTTTATTGAGCTAGCACTATCGTGAAATAACGCAGTATTGGGAAGAAAAGAAAAAATAATAATAAAGGAAAATACCCAGATTCACGCTATATACAAGTGTCAAAATCTATTATTAAAAATAAACAAAAACAAAAAAACAAAAAAAAAAAAAAAATTAACTAAAATAAAAAAGCGGTGACTTCAATAATATTCTAGCCGATCAGTATCTCTAACTTATCCATCCAACTTGACATATTCTTTCTTGCCTCCAAGAATTCAATGCGTTTTTAACAATTGTTCGACAGATTATTTCTTTATTTATAAATACCATTTATTAAAATTAATTTCAATATAACATAATGGGTAAAGACGATTTGCCGGCATTTCCAACGCCTCGAGAAACATTTGGATCACAAGTAGGTCAACCACCTTCAGCAGGGGCTGGACCTAACTATCCAATACCTCAACCACCAGCACCAAAATTTGGTCCAAATGCTCCACAACAGCAACCTTATCCACCACCACAACAACCTCATCCACCGCAACAGCAACCTTATCCACCACATCAACAGCCTTATCCACCACAGCAGCAATCTCCTTACCAACAACCTTACCATCATCAACCGCCGCTACCTCCTAAAAATCCTTATCAACAACAACCGCCACCACCACCGGGGCCATCACAACCTCCTCCGCCACCTTCCCAACCCCCATCACAGCCTTATGGGTATAATAACGGGCACAGCTCTCCTGCTCAACCAAATTATCCTCCCTCATTTAATCGCAGCCCTCCTAATGTTTATGCACAACCACCACCAGGGCATTCAGCAGCACCTCCACCGCAACCGCCGCCACAACAACCTCCAGTGCACACACCGTCGCGGTTAAGCAATCAATCGCCTAGATCATCGTCACCAGCTACAAATTTATCAGCATTATTTCAAGGGGTTGATAAGAATAAAGATGGCACGCTATCAGAACGAGAACTTGGTAGTGCCTTAGTAAATGGCGATTATACAAAGTTCAATCCAGACACAGTTAAGTTGATGATCAAAATGTTTGATAGAAATGGAGATGGAGCTATAGATTTCGAGGAATTTGGTAATTTATGGCGTTATTTACGAGATTGGCGCAAGATTTTTGATAAGTTTGATACAAACCGCAGTGGTTCAATCTCATACGATGAGTACTGCAGAGCATTATCTGCTTTTGGTTATTCATTATCTAATACAACTATCCAATACATGTACGGTACTTATTCCCATCGAGACAGATTTGGCGAAAGAACAATTTCGTTTGATATGTTTGTGCAGTCGTGTATTAACTTGAAGCGAATAACCGATTCCTTCAAAAAGTTTGATTCGAATCGTGATGGATTTATTACTGTTGGTTTTGAACAGTTTTTGACCGAAGTGTTGACACTTCGTTAATTTCCAAATTGCTAAGATATTTACCACAATATATAATTGCGATGCAATTTTTTTTTTTTTCTTCTTTTCCCTCATAAATATCGTTTAATATGAGATACCCAGTATTTGTACCTTTTTGTTTCAGTTCCAAGTCTTTCTTTTTTTTGTTTTTTTAAACTGCAATTTCCTGTGTCAAGGACTGAGTCTGTTTGGTATACTGATCCAAGTCTTCACGTTCAAAAATCACTTGAATAGTCAAACTGCAACTTGGACAAACAGCTATATCGGTATCACCATCTAATAAATCATCTATACAAATCTGGAACTGGTCACCACATGGACATGGATATGTGAATAATTCTTGGTCTGGGTCGTAAGTCATATCTTCGATTTCGATTTGATCATAAACGTTTTCAGCGTCGCTCATTAGTATATTGGTTAGTATGGTTTCGTTAGAAAATGTTGATAAATAAATAAGTTAAAAAAAAAAAAGGTTAGTAATGTTGGATAGTTATTATATGCAGTTTGATGCCGATTATTCTAAGTGTCAACTAGAAGAAAAAAAAAATTGATCCAGATAAATTATTTCAAAGCTATTTTTTTTTTTTTTTTTTTTTTTTTTTTTGGGTGCTAGTAATTTCTCTCTTAAGACTTTAAAGATTATTTGCCACTATTTAGAAAATACTTTTAACCAACAAAAAAAAAAAACCGTTAGATTAAAAATGACAAGCTTATACGTAAGTAGCTGAAACTACAGCAACTCTCTCCGTACCTCATCTTGCCTCTATGGATTTACTTTTTGATAATTTAGCCAGGAATTGAACAGGTTTTTTATCTTTTTTACTTAGTATGTAAGTAAGCTTGTACTTGTATAGGAAAGTATAACGCTGTAGCTGTAAAGCTTATCAGTTAGAGGCGGACGAAGAAATTAAACGGCATCCGCCAAACTTGTAGATTAGAAAATATTTATTTCTTAATTGGGAGTTTGAACCCTAACATTGTGTGCGTGAATATTTTGGAACAGCCCTAAAACAGCGTGCGTCGTAACAGAGAAGAATTTCCCAAAGCAAAATGTAATATTGGGAGGTTCTAAAAAGGGAACAGAATATGAGCCGCATCCATTACGTAAAAATGCTTGAATAATCCGAGTTGTTTGAAAGGGTGAGTGGGTTTGAGTGAAATTTTTCACAGTAATTTTTTTCTCCAGCAGTAGCCTTGTGCCCGCGATACCTTGCAAAAGTATTGTAGCCGGAATTCAGTACGCACTGAGACGCTGGGAAGTGGTAGCAGCAGGAAGTGACTCTGGCACTGCTTGGGGCCAGAGACAGCCCACGTCTAATACTCATTATACACCCAGCCCCCGACCACCACCTCCAATCACACAACCACCAAAACTTTTCAAAGTACGTTTTGTCCCCTCCCTTTTCCTCCTATTCTTCATACAATCTAGTATCAAGAAACCCGATTTCGACATAAACTAACAACAATACAAGATGGGTATCTCTCGAGATTCGCGTCACAAGCGGGCAGCAACCGGTGCCAAACGTGCTTATTATAGAAAAAAGAGAAAATTTGAATTGGGCCGACAACCAGCCAACACCAAAATTGGTGCTAAGCGAATCCATCCAGTCCGAACTCGAGGTGGTAACCAAAAATTCAGAGCTTTGCGATTGGACTCTGGTAACTTTTCTTGGGGTTCAGAAGGTATCACTCGAACTGGTAGAATTTCCACTGTTGCTTACCATCCAAATAATGAATTTTCTAGAACCAACACTCTAACCAAGGGTGCTGTTGTAACTGTCGATGCTACTGCTTTCAAGACTGCTTTCGAAGCTTATTACGGTACTACTGTTGGTAAGAAGAAGGGTCAACAACAAACTGAAACTGAAGAAGTCAAGAAGAGCAAGAAGGTCCAACGAAAACAAGCTTCTCGAGCCGCTTTTGCTAAGATTGAACCAGCTATTGATCATCAGTTTGCTCAAGGTCGATTATTGGCTATTGTTACTTCTCGACCAGGTCAATCAGGTAGATTGTCTGGTGAAATCTTGGAAGGTGATCAACTTGCATTCTACATGCGAAAGATGCAATCTAAGAAATAAGTTATGTAATAATGAAAAAAAATAATTATTAAACCTTTGATTTTTTATCAGGATTGTTTTTTTTGTACAAGTAGTGGCTGAATGAATTTGAGATGTATTTAATTTAAAACTGTAAATATGCTGGATATTAGGATACTATGTTTTGGTGTAAGTTGCTGTGGTGATATCGTCAATGGCTATATTTTTTGTTGAAATATTGTCTTAACTTTCTATAATGATGATCAAATTTATGACATGAATGTGTGTGAATTTTTTTTTCATTCATGTCCTGATATCGAATCGCATGTTAAAAGCGGCGTGAATGTCGGCGTCGGTATCATGGCCGTTCCCCCAAGTTCAACCTTGTACAAGAAAATGGAGCAGGAATTCACATATAATCCTATAAAAGATACAGTATATATATATATAGATATATCTGATCAAGTAAGCATATAAATTTTGAATTTAGAAAATTAGAAGAAAATAACAAGTACTTAGCGAAAAACGCATCCCAGTTAATAGTAAAACCCCATATTGTTATGAAATTTTTGAAAAAGACAAGAAACAACTGCATGCTTCAATTTGTAAGATATGTTTGAAAAAAAAAAAAAAAAAGCCGCATCTGCGCCGGATCTATAGTTATATGCGACTACTGGCTAAATAAAGTTTGGAAGATTGTAAATATATTTCACTTTATAATCTGATGGTAGATATCTCAAAATTAAGGTTCAGAGAATATTGGAATGCTGGAATTGCGTTGTGTTGTATTGTATTTAACTGTTTTGTAAGGGGGGCGGTAACGGGCATAATTCAAAGACCAATATATAACCATGAAACTTTACATAGAATTCTAGTCGAAGTTTTAAAGCGGTACTATTTATGGAACCGAATTGTGTTTTGCTGCTTATATTCAATGATAGACAGACATATCCCTTTATGAGCTTGATATCTTGCGCCATTGCCAAGAAGGCGGGAGAGGTATTTATGCGATTTCATGTTGCCTAATTATATATAGTAACCATTCAGTTAAACTTAATAAGTCATAAAATATTTAGAAAAAAAAAAAAAAACTTTTTATTTTGAGATAACAGTGAGGTCTGATATTGTAATATTTTTACCGGTAGATCATCTTAGTCATTTACTTTTCATTTGTTAATAAACAATTGGTGGAGGGTAAGGCTTATTAACCGAGTAAGAAAATGTGTACTTAAAATTATATAAGACGAAAATATTCGGTCACAAATTTATTTGCCAAGGGTCTATTCAGATGCGAACTGAGCAGCCAAAAATAAAAATTTCAACCAATATTATATTCATAAAACTCAAAATTTAGGGGATAATTAAGCAACACATTTCATATGAGAGGCTTCCACGAACACAACCTCATCGCCTGGAGGTTTATACGCGGCCTTGGGGGTCTAATACAATCCCAAATCCACGATTATAAGTTACCTGCTTCCGTAGAACTTTGCCGATTGAAATAACTTTTAAACCTTAAACTTAAACTTAAACTTGCGTTATTGTTTATTTATTTATTTTATTATATCCAACCTCCCCCCTAATTTCCCAACCGAGACAAAACACGTGCCGATGATGATTTTGCTGATGCTTACATAAAAATAAGCCATATTACTAATAATACTGAATAAAACTTTCCTACCTGCAATTGATTTCAACTGCACCACAGCAACCCTGGGTTGGAGAAATATGCACCGTTTGTCAAGTTGTACATAATTTAATATTATTTTTTCAGCTTTTTTAAAACTAAATGTATGCTGTATAATCACGCATTTGAACGGGACCACCTAAAACTCCAAGCTCAATTGTTCGTGTGTTTTTTTTGCTACCCCCCCCCCTTCCTCCAAATTTTTCAATATGCTATAAATAGCACTACAATACCGACAAAACAATTGAGCACGTTTGAATCTTTCTTTTTTATCTTTTTAATTCAACTTTCACTTTCAATATTTAGAAATTCAATGCATATTCTGTATTTATCACCAGAGATTTTGGACCAACTGGTAACTCATCTCAATACAGAAGACCTGAAAAATTTTGTGTTAACATGTAGGTCACTATGCTATGTTCTTCGTCATCATTTATGGGGTCATGTTCATGTGAAAACAATTGGTTCACAGTCAAATTATACTAACACAGAATTACGACCATATGAAGGACCAAATCATGAAAAATGTTGTAGCAATAAGGATAAGGAGCTGTTCATGTTTGAACATGTTTGTAAACAGCGATATATTCGGATCGATGAGCATAATTTAACAGAAATTTGCCAAGGGATGCTAAAGAACGGATATGAAGACGCATTCTCACGAATAGAGACAATGTCATTTGACTTGCCATTATTATTCCCAGACGCTTCTAGCTGGTTACCGGCTACCGCTAAAGAAATGCAAAGAAGGGATTTTGGTACTATGATTCATTGGTTTGTTCAAAATATGGATCCATCTATATTTATTGATTTGCAACGGTTAGAGATTTTGTCAGTGGAATTATTAGCGGAATTAAATCAGCCTTTGGTACAGACACTATTAACAAAATTTCACCCATTAGGAATTAATACTGCAATTTTTGTTTCATTACAAGAGGACTGGGCAACAAGAAAACCCTTTGACAAATTATTTATTAACAATTGCAAAATTCTGTCTATAGAATGTAACTCATTAGCTGATGCTATGGAACTAACTGGGCCATTAGACGAAAGTATCAACTGCACATTAGCCGGTTTGGAGCGGGTAGATTTGAATGTTAAGGTTGGATACTATGAGGCGGAAAAACTGAGACAATACATCGGTCGCAGCCGAGTCAAGCAACTTCAAATCAATGGTGATATTATTTTAGATTCGAACATTCATCATGGTGCTATTAGATGGGTTCCGAACAGTTTAACGGATCTGGAGATTGAAGAGCAAAAAGTATATTTACACCCGCCTACGTTTTCGGATCCTTTATATTTGGCTTCGATTACAAGATTGAAAATTACTATTAAAAGTGGTAATATCTTAGGACAGTTGGAACTGCCACAATTAAAATCACTATGGATGACTATGAACTTTCAAATATTCAACCAGCAACACTATGAGCTAATCTGTCGGCTCTTGAAATCTTGCAGCGACAAATTAACACAGTTACGATCGCAAGGGATACCATACGATCAAATAGCCAAACTACTTTCATATTCCGGGTGTGATGCTATAGAATCCCTCATGCTGGAATACGCTGGTTTTGCTCGAGGCAGCGAGCAATTTACTAACCGAAGTGTTAAAAAAGGGGCTATTAAATTGGTACGAGATTTACCAAAGTTAAAGACTTTAATAATGGATTTGCTGCTACCTAAAGAAAAGCGGGTAGTTGAAGTACTTACTGAATATCTAACATTTTGTCATTTATTGCAAACGATATATGTTTGTGTTCGCGACTATGATGCACCTTGGTATGAACCATTGGAACACACTAAAATCATATGGGATGGGGCTATTGAAGAGTCTGTCGATTTGGGGCCTAAGTTTTGGAACAGACTGGATATCGATTCATTTAAAGGGCAGTTTGTATCTGATGACATAGGAGAGCCTAATATTGCAGCTGACTCATCGCTATCTGCTGCTATAATGTATTTATCCGTAAACTAGATTTCTCTTGGGAAATTTATTTTTTACTAGTTTATTATACTCCCTGTCACTTATTTTTTTTTTATTTATTTTTTTATTTATTTTGTTTTGGTAATGTCGCTTTTACCTGTTTTAAACCTAGTTGACTTGGATCTCTCAGACCTCAAATCATGCACCCTAGTCAGTACAGTCTGGCAGCAACTATTTCAAAGGCGGTTATGGAATAGTCTCTATATCCAACTAACACCTTCTAATTATGAACGAAAAGGTTTAGGGATTTATATCAATCAAACTCGTATGCGGGAGTTTGTTCGAGAATTGATTATGCGTCAAAATGGGGATGGTTTACCCCTGCATTTGGTTAAAAGATTGAGTCTAGATCTGCCATTACTTTTCCCTGAACCTGTAATAACATCAAGAAAAATATCAAAGAGCTATAAAAATGCAGATTATGTGGATTATATATCGATTTGCCATTATTTACTAAAAACTTTGAATACAAAGTCACTGGAATCGTTAAACAAGTTAGATATTTATACTGTTGAAACAAATGAGTTGTATGAAATACCTATAGTGCGCAATTTTTGTCTTAAATTCCCGCAACAACAATATCAAATTTCAATAACGGCCAGACTAGGTGAAAGATGTTCGACTCCACGGTTGAATTATGGGCTGGATTTTGATAACATTGTCAAATTAAATGTTGAATGTGATGTTTTCAATGATACGTTAGCATTATGTGGTTTCCGATTTTTAAAGAATCTGCACACGTTAGAGATATGCTCAAATCAGTTAAATAATCGTAAGCTACGAGAGTTCTTAATCGAGACGCAGTTGAAAAATCTAACCGTCCATGGTGATGCTGAAAATGACGATATGGTCGTTTGGTTGCCACGAAGTTTGGAATATCTTTCAGTATCAGAAAGAGCTCTTAAACCCAAAGGAATCGCCACAACAATGTATTTACCATGTTTAAAAATACTTCAGGTCAAACTAGTCAGTGGGAACATTTTGAACCAAATCCGGTGCCCAAGCCTTACACGGCTAACTGTTGATGCCCAACACGTGAATAGTGCACTAAACCGATGGGATATTGAAATGTTCAAGAGTTTGGCACGAGTGGTTCAGTCAGTTAATATTAGTAATAGTGATCAGTTGAAGTATGTTCAGATGTTAAATGTCCCATATTCTGACGTATATCGGCTACTATTAATGACCAGTTCATCAATTATTAACAACTCTGCAGTATATTTAGATACACTGGTGGTCCATTCTACAGAGGATCTAAAGCCACCACCCAGTAAATATATCCCAAAAACGAAGGACAAAAGCGGGGCGGCGATTAGGTTATACGACAATAACAAAGAAACTATACCACTAATCAAATTCAAATATCAAACCTTGGCTATCCAAGTTGATAATCATGTTGATAAAGTTGTTGAAGACATACTGAATTATAATAATCACAGCAATTTTAAGCTTTATATTAAAACTCAATCTTTAATTACTGAAAATAAGCATTGGCTGGTACCTATCAAAGATTGCAAGTTTTACCGAGTAGATATAACTCAATTTCATGAAGCAAGATCGAGTCAAAAACCCCCGGTATTGAGTTAAGTTAAGTTTGGAACTATATTACAAGAAAATTATTAATTCTCAAAGGATGTCGTAATTAACAGCAGCATTTTATCATATGTAATAAGACAGATAGATAAATAAATAAACAAATAATGCGCCACCGCGGAATCGAATTCCCGTTTTGTTGTTTTACTTCCCAAAATCTACTTTGTGAGGTTTTCAGGCGCCTCAAACTATATTATAACAATACAAGTTTTATAAGCAATGTTGTTATCGTTACAAAAAAAAAAAACGCGCACCTTTTTTTTTATTTTTATTTTTTTTCCTTTCCTTTCCTTTCTTCTCTCTTTTTCCTTCTTTCCCACCTGTTACTTTTTTATTTTTATTTTATAACATCACAACATAAACTAAAACTATCAAAACTATCAAAAATGTCTTTACAAGGAGTTCAAGACAAGGTTTTTGCCTTCATCAATGCAATCGACAGAGTATGAACATCGTTGGATATAAGCTCATATATGTACTAACGCAAAATATAGGAACTTGACAAGTATCCAGCAATTAAGAACTTGGAACGACAATGTGGCATTCCAAAATCTTATGGTTTGATCGGATTTTTGGGCGTCTATGGTTTATTAATCTTCATCAACATTGGTGGCATTGGCCAATTGCTGGCTAACTTTGCTACGTTGGTTATTCCAGGTTATTACTCATTGCAAGCGTTGGAAACTCGAACCACTTCAGATGACACTCATTATTTGACCTATTGGGTTGTTTATGCATGCTTCTCAGTAGTTGAGTTCTGGTCAAAAACTATTTTATATTGGGTTCCTTTCTACTGGGTATTCAAGACTATTTTCTTCTTGTACTTGGGATTGCCGCAATTCGGCGGGGCAAACCTTGTTTACCAAAACGTGATTCGACCGTTCTCTATCAAAGTTTTGGGTATTTCTGGCGGTTCTTCCTCTTCATTACGTGAAAAGGTTCAAGAAGCTTCTGATAACTACAGTGACTTCCCAGAATCTAGCGGTGCTTCCATGGTCACTGGTGTCGACTTGTAAGACTATTATTATTTTTATTAACTAATTTATATTATATTATTAGACGTTGGAAACAACGCTGTGCGTTTGGAATATTTAAAAGCTAGCAGTGCTTTTTCGTTTCTTTCGTTATGTTGTAAAGTAATGTCTATAGTATAAACAAACATTTGACAATCCACCATTTAAATCAGATTTCGTCCTCGGCGTTAATCCTCTCCCGATCCGATTGTACGCTTAAGAAAAAGCAGCCAAGCAACTTGTTAAGAGCGCTGTTGTACGTATACCTACATATGTAAAAGATCACCAAATTTTTCACAACTTTTTTTTTTTTAATTTTTTTTCACTCCCATCTATCGACATTTAGAAAAGAAATGCTTTCGAGATCATTTACCCCAAGATGGAATGCACCAATGATGGCGGCATTCCAGATTGTCCGACGGCAAGCATACGCTACAAAACCACAGCCAAAAATTGAACTGCAGCATTTAGGGGTCAGTGTCGACTTATATATTCACCCATCGACAAAAAACATGCCATCATGGTTCTCAGCACCTATGCTACGATTAAAAGGTGTCGGCCGTCGACTGGGATTATTTTTTCAAAACACAGTGATGATTGGTCAATTCCGATTGAAATCCAAAATAACCCCACGGTTTGTTGAATGGAAAAATCAAGCTATTGAAACCTATGTTGCAACTAACAAGGCATTCGTTAACAATGATTTAGAGTCTGTTAAAGAGAGGTTATCATTATGGTCATATGAAGCATTAAAATCAAGACGAGACAATTTACCGCAAGGTACTAAGTTAGATTGGAAGTTGTTGAAATTCAACAAGGCTCCAAAAGTTATTGCAATGCAACCAATGATGTTGCCAAACCAGCCACTAACGAATTTAATGATTGTTTACAGAATGGATACTCAGCAACGGCTAGTTCGATTAGCTCCAGGCGATAAAGAGGCTACTAAGATTGACCGAAACGTTGTTGATTATATTGCATTTATTTACGACGCTGCAAAGAAGCCTGCGGAAATGACGTTGGCTGGTTCTGTATTCGAAACTCCATTGAATGTTCCTCGACCAAATCCAATGGCTGCAGATCAATCTGAAAAGTTGATGTTATTATCAATGAAGGAAAAGGGGGATATTTTCCGAAACCCTCCAGTCCCTGCATTAAAAAGTTAAAATCCAAATAGAAAATCAAAACAAAACAAAACAAAAAAATAATTGACGTGTTGTAAATAATAATAATAATAAAAATAATAATAATGTTTACCTTTTGTAATAATTGTAATAATTTTAAATATTGTTTTAAACGCTGTAAACAATTTTTGTTATCTTTTTTTAATTCTTCACAACCACTTTGGAATTAGCTATTATCGATGGGACGGAACAAAAAAAGCAAGAAGTCGCCAGCATTAAGTGTCGTGGGTAATTCTGATTTGAAAGCTTCTTCAGTCAAACAAAAACGATTACAGGCATACCTTGAGGAGGAAAACGATAAGGTTCTTACGCCGCACGCAACAATGTCGAACACCAATAGTAATACAAATACCAATAATAATACAAATACAAATACTAATACTAATACCAATACCGATACCGATACGGATAGCGCCACAAACAAACAATCTGGTTCTCTATCATCCGTTAGTACTCCTCCTGCTCCAGTCGATTTTGAGGAACTAATTCTTGGGTTACCAACACAACGTAAAGATATTGTTTCACGGAAAGGTGGAGTTTTCACTCTGATGGTAGCTGGAGAATCTGGGTTGGGCAAAACAACATTTATTAATACATTATTCTGTGATACCTTAAAAGATACCAAACCCAAAAAACTGTTTTCCAAAACCTCCAATGGTAATATTGAGTATTATGATAAAACAACTATGATTGATATCCAAGAAGCAGAGTATGAAGAGTCAAATTTTAAAGTTAAATTTACGGTTATCGATACCCCAGGTTTCGGTGATTATACCAATAATACCAATAGTTGGGTACCAATTGTTAATTATATTGATGAACAACATCGAATGTACATGTTAATGGAAGAACAGCCAGATAGAAGTAAGATTGCTGACACCCGGGTTCATGCTTGTTTATATTTCATTCGACCAAGTGGCCATGGCTTATTACCGTTAGATATAAAAGTGATGAGAGAGTTATCTACACGAGTGAATTTAATACCTGTGATTGCTAAAGCAGATTCTTTCACTAATCACAGTTTAGATCATTTCAAACAATCAATCAGATCTATCATTGAAGATGAAGAAATTGATATTTTCAAACCTAATTCCGAAATTATGGATCTAATGCCATTTTCAATCATTAGTAGCGAAACGTACGTTAATGATGCCGATGGTAAAAGAGTTAGAGGCCGACAATATAAATGGGGTGTTGCAGAAGTTGAAAATCCAACTCATTGTGATTTCTTAAAGGTCCAAGAATTGTTGATGTCTACACATATGCTTGATTTGATTGATAATACAATTGTGCATCATTATGAGCATTATAGGTCCAAAACTTTATTTCACCGATTGGCCAAGGCCAATGCTAATGCTAGTAACGTGAACAATAATAATAATAACAGTGATACTCTTGATAGTAACGATCTTACTGGCACTGATAATTGCTCAACTGCCAAAACACCCGAAGTTGATGAGCAGCAACTGAAGAAAAGATATCCCACAGGAATTGATGCAATAAAAGCCATCGCACCATTTGGCAAAGAATATTTACAGACAGGGTTAATGGATAACGATCCAATTTTTCATGATAAAGTATTGAAGACCCAAGAAAGATTTGATGTTGTTGTTACATTCCAAGAAAAGAAGTTCGACCAATGGAGAACTGAGCTAAAAAATCGGCAAAGTGAATATAATATGGAACTAGAATCTATGCATGCTGAAATTGTTAAACTTCAACAAGAATGCTCTATCTTGGAGCAACCAGTAAATATCAATAGTGGTTACAACAGCAATAGTGGTAAAAGACGGAGTAATATTGAAAATGATAACTGGAATCAAGATTTTTATAGCCATCCAGCTAAAAATGAGGTTAATCCTGGTAATAATAAAAAGGATACCGGTGGGAAATCAAATCGTTACATTTCCAATATTCGAAAGTCGTTCTAAATTGGAAACCCTCCCAAAAAAAAAAAAATACTGTATACCCACATTCTTTTTTATTTTATGGAAAAGCAAAAATAAACTTATTTTATCTAGTTATCTTTGCCAATAATACATATTTACATATTTTTATGTTTAATTCTTTTAAATATTGATCAACATCATAAATTTCGCAAATTTGTTGTTGTGGCGGTCTAATAGCTTTTTAAAAATACTCAAAATCATCCCTTATAACATATGTGCAACTTATTAGAAGGCTCCAAGTTGAGCTGGTGACTTTGTATGCTCCCCCACTCATGCATTCCCGCACGTAATAGGTTGGATCGTAATACAAAAAGCTGAGATCTTCTTAAACATTTTTTTTTTAAATTGTCATGGATCGTGAGGCTCTGCATGCAGCCGCATTCGGAAGCGCGCATTTCCCAGCTGGCTCAACTGTTGTAAATAAAACTGTTTTCACAAGGTTGTTCTTGGTGCTTGAGAGTTTTTTTCTTTCTTTCTTTCTTTCTTGCAGCCACAAAACCTGAAACTGTGAGACAGCTGGGTTCGCCTTATTGAAAAATTAAACATCAATCAGGAGACAAACTTTGTTAGCTGCCCGCATGCAAGCACGCTCTTGCGTCACAAAAATTAAGCCGAAATTTGCGAGCGGCTGGATTATTTTGTGGAGCTTGTACCGGTCTACAGAACAATAAGATCATTTCGGTTATGGCTTTTTTATTTTTTTATTTTTTTTTCCGCTGCAAGGCGTAAAAACAATAGAACAAACTCACATATAAATTCAAGGCTTATACGCAGGGTTCCTATTTAAGCTTCTTGCCTAAGTGCATACAAATACGTGACCAAATATTATGATGGCAATTAAGACATCAATTGATCATTTAACTTGTGCTTGAAGGAACTGCGTGTAAGTCGATCGTGCCTAATGCTACTGCCAGTTGTCCTAGATTAAGTACTCAATTATGTATGGGCTGGGGTCTATTACCTTTGGACAGTGAAATGTTTGTAATATATGCCATGCTACAAGAATGGATTCTAGCGCATTATTATTTGCGTAGCCAACATAATGTGAGGTTCAAATAATCCATGATATTGGATAGGATACGAAACGTGTACGGGGGCCTTACCAATTGATTGATTGTTATTTCAACGGATTGGCTCAAGGCTACCGCAAGCCAGTGCGATTTGCTGGAACATGTCTATGATAATGATGAGATAAGATCTCAAAGAGTGCTCCATGGATCCAGAAATACGAAAATCTTGGTTATGATACTGAAATTTATGCGGTTCTATCATGATATGTATAGGCTACCATAACCGCAAGGTTTCTTTTTCATAGTTTAGTGACCTTCTTTTAGATACATGCTTTCATACTCATCATGTCCTCAGTCAAAAATAGTTAACTTCTCAGGTGGAAATCTCCCGCTTGAGCAGTACTGTTTATTTCGTGAAGGAAGTGCCGTTAGCCTATACATTATGGGATAATATTTTATGATAGCAGTTCGGCCCGCCTTGGCCAGTCAATTCCTGCAACCATAGCAATCAATTGTAGTTGACCAAGCTGCGACTCCCCATTTTTAGCTTCCTCAAAAAGTAGTTTAACTGTCTATAATAATAAAACATGATACAATAAGAAATATTAAAGTATGTACAGTATGGTTATAGACCACACCAATGTGTACACATCACCGTTATTAATAAATAAAAGCAGGCCAGAAAATTACAGACCTGCCCATTAAAAACGTTGAATTCGTTCACAAAAAAACTAGGTTGTTTAAGACTGGATACGTACGCGTACGAAATTTTATCCACATTTAGAAGACAATAGTCACAAAAAAAAAAAAAAAAGGATCAGATCTCGAACAATGGTGAGTTACAGTTTGCAATATACGCAGTACATTTCCAGTAACTTGTGGAACTATCATTCATTGTTTTCACATAATTTTTACTAATATTTCTGCGAAGATACTGTAACTTAACTATCGCAGTGCTGCACTGTAAAAATAATTTTCACATCTGCACTGCAGTTCAGCCAGATAGGTCTTAACTTAACATCTGTAAGTATTGACGATATCTCTGGGATTCATTGCTTTTTCCTACAAAGGTACCAGAAACCAGAAACCACATTAAGACGGTTCTCTTCAGTGAGCTAACTTCCTTTTTGTTTCCCAGGCATTAATTTGTTGATAATATCCTTTTATTATTAAACATTATACAATTGAGATTGTCATAAAAGTTTTTTTTTTTTTTTTTAAAATTTTTTTTTTCATTTATTTGCACATAAATTAATTATAATACTGATGATCTGTATCTCGTAAACTTAACGCAAAGAAATACAGATTTAAAAAGTTTACCCGTGAAACTGTACAATTTGTGGCTCAATTATAATGACCGGGTGATGTATTGAGTTTTGGGCCCCTCAAAAAGATAAAATAGTTTGGCTATTAGTGTATCCGGCAAAGTTTCTCTGATAAAATGCACAAAAAATCTTAGTATCAGGGACTTCATTGATGCTCAAGCCTTTTCAATTCAGAGTCAAAATTTGAGTAAACGTATCAAATCGAATCTGAATCTGGAGTATCAATTTGATCGCGATTTGAAAAAAAAAAAAAAAAAA
>JAJLUN010000250.1:0-21068 GCA_030564365.1 Blastobotrys arbuscula | reverse complement strand
GGGGGGGGGGGTTAACCTACTAACTCTATTAATCTATCTAGGATTTGGTGAAATAATAATGTCTATAGCCAAAATACCGGACTCGATTGCTCACAAAACGAAACAAGAAAGAAAAAAAAAAGGTTCAAAGCGATGAAAACAAAAAAAGTTGATAAGAGATGATCAACCATTCTAACGGCATTCAATAATGTAGAAGTCTGGAGACAAAATTCAGTAAACCGTTAATATAAAGGTCTAAGACATTTAAATATTTTTTTTTATGTTTTTCTCGTTTCGTTTCGTTTCTTTTCCCCCATATGGGCTTATCCATGCATGAACATTGACTGAGATCTTCTTGATCATGATCTTTAATTAAATCTAACGAGACTGCTCGTGAGCTCAAGCTGGGAACTAAACATTGTATCCCAATTGGTCTTGTAAATTTCAGTGTGGGATATGTAAAACGAGTTAGAGTGCACGCGTTGCATCTCTCAGAGTCTTTTTTTTTATTTATTTGTTTTTTTCATTACAAGCATGAGCTGAGATTAATTTTACTTGTGCACCATGAGCTCCCCGAATACCGTTCGTGGAGATTAATTAAACAATCTTTGGGTATCTTGCCTAATAATAGAATCCCCTTTTTCTTTATTCTTATTCTTATTCTTATTTCATCCATAAATTTTTTGTTGTTATAGTTTTCCTAAACTCTAAATTTTTGTTTAGGTCAACGTCGTCGACAGGCACATTGTGTTTCCTTGAGAGTTGTAAGTCTTGATCGATCGATTGATCAAATGAAGAGGGTATAAGCTAGATTGGTCTACAAAAGCAAAGTCCTATCCTACAAAAAAAAAAAAAAAAAAAAAGTACAAATCGCCTTGCATAAATTTAATAATATACTTATGTATCCTATTTGCATAAGCTTACAAACATATATGTATGTGATGGAGATCTTTTTTGAGAAAAAAAAAAACAAAAAAAGGATTCTTATTAATTAATTTCAGCAGACCAACACACCAATCCAATTCACCATTGCATCAAGCTTGTGTATACAGACTTCGACGGCGTGAGTTTTTGCACGTTAACGTTAGCAAGAAAAATTTGATTAAAGAAAAAAAAATTTAAAAAAGTTTTATAAAAGTAAATTCTGTCGCATCCTTTTTTTTATTTTATTCTTTACCTTAATATTTTTTTTTAATTTCTGAAAGAACGAAAAGAAAAAAAAAAAAAAAAGAAGAAGAAGAAGATTAAAAGGGATTTTCATTAGCATCCCAGGATTTTTTTTAATTTTTTTTTAATATTCTTTTTTAATCAATCGTTCCTTTTTTACAACTTTCCAACTAAATTCATTCATTCGATCAATCAATTTGTTTTGATATATTCTTATATCTGATATTTATAATAATAATAATAATAGGACAAGATGACGAGTCCTAGTGGTACTGCAGCATGCGAATGGACACTAGCGACAATTTCGTTTTTGCTGATTTGTCTGCGGCTCTACGTTCGACGAAATATCGTCAAAACCGGCATTCAACGAGAAGATATATTACTGCTGATAGCCCAGGCGTTGTTTTTCACGTGGATTAGTCTGGACGCTTATACGATTTCACAAGGGTTTATGGATGATACTCGGTCGTATTTTGACAACTTTGTTAGTGATATTCATGGAAGTGATACCAAAAAGATTCGGTTATTAAAAGTAGTTTATGCATCAGCTGTCCCATATTACTTGTGCTTGTGGTTTATTAAATTTGCAATTTTGGGGTTGTTTTTTCGAATTGTTCCAAAAGGGACAAAGACTCGGATCGCTTTGATTATTGTTAGTGTTTTCACATTGGCGTTGGGTATTGCAGTTGTTTTGGTCAATGTTTTCTTGTGTCAACCAATTAGTTCCAATTGGAGTTTGGATTGGGATCACGCTTGTTATAGCAGTACCGCAATTACTCCATTTATTATCAGTGTCATTGGTAACTTGGTTTCAGATTTGTGTATTTTTATTATCCCATTCCCGGTTCTGAGAGGTATCAAAACATTGAATAGAAAACAAAATATTGGGTTGATTATAACTTTTTCTTTGGGGGCTGTTACAATTATAGTTTGTATCGCACGAGCAGTGGTGATTGCATTGGCAGGGTCGATTTCTGACTCTGCGGTATTGACGGCAGTAGAAACTTTCACTGCCTTGACGGTTGCTACTTTACCAGCTCTAAAGGTTTTGTTGAAGAAGCGTCCATTCAGACGGTCAACTAATAGAAAGACTGATGAAAGTGAAGAAGAAAATATGACTAGTAGTGGGAGTACTGTTAACCAAGGTGTTGGTAGTAATGGCATGTATACTCCACGGTCATTACCAATTCGACAAAATGAAAAGTATATTGATCCACTGCAGCCACAAGGGGAATCATATGTTATTCACGAGCGGCCGTTGGATTCTCAATATGGTTCATCAATGGGGTTCCATCCTGATCATGATACAAGTAGTCGAAATGACGTTGTTAGTCCGCCACCAGAACCAACTACTTCACCATCACAACAAACTTTTAGAACTGATAACGATTTTGTATTAAATGATGATGATCAAGAGCATGTTCAAATGGTTAGTTTGAATGGTGGTCGAACATTCTCGCCTGCAAACTATCATAATAGTCATAGTGATTATGACAGGAGTGCAATTGGTAGAGGTGATGGGAGTGGTGGCAGTCCACCAAATAGTTACCATACTGCTCAACCATATGGTGCGTTCCCAACTGCTAGTATCAACAGTTTTAGACGTGCACCAAACTCGCCGCCTGCAATGGATAATAACATGAACAATAATAATAATATGCATCCAATTAACATGGCTACTAGGATGGGTCAAATGAGTACCAGTCCTGAAGGATTCATCCCATCTGACGATTTACCTTTACCACCAAACCCACAAATGTATTCTCAAATGCATCAATATCATCAATCACCTCCACCATCAAATTTTGCACAGTCACCATCAAGTCCAGCTTCAGCAACCCATCAAATGCATCATCAAATGAATAACGGCCATCATTTTTATCAAAATAGTGGTGATAATCCTAACGTTTCTGGGCGGGACCCATTTTTGCCGGATTACCTAAACCATCCTCCTCCACCGCCAACATTATAGATTTGATCCGAGTAAACGCGCAGAAGGTTTTGAAAACAACAACAACAACAAGCCGCGGAAAAGATGATCAATATGGGCATTTTAAGTAAAGATGTTTTTGAATTATTTTTTACTAATGGATGCAATAAAGAATACTAACCTCTCTCTCTCTAAGAAGAATACTTTTTATTTAACTCTAGATTGTTATTTTGTTTACATAATGTCATTATTATTATTATTATTATACACATAATTGTTTTTTTTTCTTTTATCTTTTTCGTCGATAACTAATTTTGTAATTAGGGAGGGAGGCTTTTAAGTTTTTTTCTCCACAATTTTAGAAGGTTTAATTATAATTAACCTCTCGCAGGGAACCATCTTATAACCAACGGCATATGATAAACTTGTCCGAATGATGGAAAAGATAACAAATGAAACAAAAAACACGGCAGTGGCAATAGTATCTCGTTTCTTAAACTTTTGAAACCTTTCAAAAAAAAAATTTGGTTCACCTCAAATATTTGAGTTTAAAACAAGACATGATCAGGTCCAGGTCAGGTTAAAAAGCTCAGCAGGGCACGAAGGAATATCGAGAACCAACCTGTAAATATCATTGGCCACTGATAATATTAGTTACATCTTAAATAACTTTTAACAATGTTCTTCTGCTCTTTTTTCCTATATAATTATATTAATATATCGGGACTTGTATTACCTTTAAAATTTGGGATACATTAGTGTAAGTTCTCAAGTTATTCAAGGTAAAATAATCCAGCTGAATATACAACGATCTAAAAATCAGCATGGTTAATAATGCATCCATTTTTGAAGGCAAAATTGATAAATATTTAATCCAAAAAACTTGTTTGAAATCTGGAAAAGTGACAATTAACAACGTCTTGATCTATGATTAACTAGTAATAGAGACGAAGTTAGCCGATGCTGAAAAACAAAAGATTGGCTTGGTGCATTGATAGTGTAGATATTGAAAAAAGGTCTTTTCTTGGTTTTATTTTTATTTTTTTATTTATACATGTATATGTTAAACTTCTTGTTTACGAGAATCGACAATTTATTATCCATCATGTGACCACATTACAACATGTGTGAACCATGCCATCGCCATTCATTACTTTTGCATCTTTAACATCTGGATAGATTACACCCATATTTGTTACCTTGCTCGGCGCTTCTGGATACAACAGACCAAATGTATCTTTGATATGGTCCATATGTTTTCTGTCCACTATACATAGTGTTATTAATCCCCGAAATCGCTAATTTAGCATCCAGCACTAACGCATTTGTGTGTTTATCTGGCCTGAACTCCGTTACTTTGTTTTGTTCACTTTTATATATGATAACAGTTTAATTGCTCGTTCCTGTTCGCTATAACATTCAATCAATTTGTTTTGAAAAACAAACGAAAAAAAAAATGAACAGGGACAAAGGTCATATATATTTATAGTTTTAAAAAAAAAATTTTTGATTATAAAGTCAAACCGCAGCCGACACGAAATATCCTCACTATCCCTCCTAAAAAAATAAATAAAGGCGCGCGGGCGATATAATGTTTAATAATTATGCACGCCGCACATAAATAGCCAGTATGGCTGATCGTGGCAATACCAACAGTACTACTAAAACCCATGCCCTTATAAAGAATATCCGTGATATTCCTTGTGACGCTGGGAGCACCCACCCTCCTCCTAAACTAATCGAAATAGAGTTTCCAAAATTTAATGAATTAATAAATCTATTAGGGATAGGTTACTCGCGAAGGCATTTATTATATGCTCATAGATCAAAGTGTTAGCATCCTGATCCACAATCTCATTCTGATAACGAGTTTGGTAAGGATGTTAAACACATTGATCTATAAATAATAATTCTTTTTTTTAGGCTGCTTGAATAACCCCCAATCTTCATGTATTTATGCTAATAATGATATGGCTGATGGAGTGGATGGATGTAGTATCTGATGAACCCAGATCACGGGGACATAAACAGGGTATGGGGCTAGTCCTTCATTAGGGATGCGTAAATAGTGTAATGGGATCAAGTATGGTTTTTGAACCATAGATTCGATATGAATCGGAACCCCCGAGACTGATATCACGTTACACTTCTTAGCTTTAACAAAAACTTAGATTGGGGGTTTAAAGTTAGACAGGCTAAAACTGCGTTGCTATAGGCTACTGCGGGTTTTTTTCTAAATTTTTTATTTTTTCCCTCTTCCCCGCTTTTTTGGAAAGTTAAAAAAACAAAAAAAAATATATATATATACGCTATAGCCTGAAACGCTTATAAATCTATTAGTTATTAATTTTTCAGAGCGGATAAACTTTAAGGAAACAAGAAACAAAAAATTCATGGATTTATCCATATGCGGGATATTGTGGAGATGGCTGTATAATATATCTGATATACATCCAAAAGAATATAAGGAAGCAAAAAAAAACAACCAAAAAAAATAAGCATATGAAAATGTCTAGAATGGTATCAAAAAAAAAAAAAATAGCATCTCAACGTATTAATTATGTTCAATAAATAACTTGTTAAATTCAATTACATAAAAGAAAATACAAAAAGAATAGGTAAAATAATAAACAATAATGCCCACATAATAAATTAATCCTAAAAAGGAATGTTGGTTGATATTGATATTGCACAGCAAATCAAATTAAAAAAACAAATATAAATTCAAGGCAGCAAAATAATAGCCAAATTAATTAACGTTGATCAGGTTCTTTTTTGTTTCAAAATGTGGCGATAGTAAAAAAAAACAAAAAACAACGCATCAAATATCATAAATATATTCATCGTCCATTAAGTTCGTTCGTCTTCAAAAGGTTCGTAATAAAAAATCAAAAATAACATTCATAAATAAAAAAAAGTAGTAGTAGTAACAATAACAATTAAAAAGAAGATGGGCCACCACTATAAGCGGCAACCAATCCCATTCCTTCATATTGACTGTTTCGTCTCTTTCTGTTCATAGATGCACTCGGCCGTCTTTCAACATTAGCAGTAGTAGAAGTGTTAATATGTTGCATTTGATTTTGTTGTTGCTGTTCCAATTGTTTAGACAATCCACTCTTATCATCATTAGATCTTGCCAAAAATCCTGCTCGGCTCAAATTCAAGGCTTCATCGTGACTGATTCCTCCTCCGTTACTAACTGAAATTGCCCGTGGTTTCCGCCTTGGGACTGTTTCTGGGTGTAAATGAGCACTATTTAGTGCATTTGAATTAGTTGAGGAAGTAGATACAGATCGTGCTTGATAGTTATTGTTAGGAGATGCCACAGTGGCGCCAGTTGCAAAACTAGTTGGCGATAACCCGCCGCCGTCGCCGCCGCTATTAGAAAACCATGAAAACAGAGAGTTTCGTCGTTGATGAGTGTTATTGTTGTTGTTGTTGTTGTTATTGTTGTTAACTGTATTGTTTGTAGAATTTGGAATATCAATTTCGTTAGATTTCATTATAAAATATAAAAGAGTTGAGAAAAAAAAAAAAAAAAAAAAAATTTAGAAAAAAAAAAAGTCAAAAAAAGAGGGGCCCCCCGGGGGTATATATACAATTACTTATATACCAATAAGTATTGTATAAGTTTTTTTTTTTTTGTTCTTATTAATTATGGTTTCAAAAAAAATAAAAAATAAATTGCTGATAAAAAGGGTTTGTGCTGCTAAAGAATGAGCCCACCAATACCTGGCGATTATCATATCTAGCTAGCAGTGATTTCTAATCACAGGCAAAGCTGCTGCCATTGCGCCGCGCTGATGATAAATATAAATTAATATGCGTGAATTTATTGAATTTATCTATCGCGCTATCACCACTTTAAATAATGCTATAGGAAAGCTTCTCAAACCGTTTCATGGAAAAGAAACTTGATTCTTTACAGCTTGATGGAGGTTGGATGTAGAGAAGATTATAAAGTTGCGTGAAAAGAAACAGGATGTTCGTAGTTGACTTATTGGCCTATAGATTTAGATTGATAAGTTTTTTTTTTTTTTTTTCTTTCTTTCTGTCATCATTGTTAAAAAAAAAATTTGTTATTGGACCCTGATCGTAAACAAGTAGTTATTATTACACATGGATAAAATGATACGATAACAATTAAGCATGTTTGATTGAATTTTACGTAATTGGGCTAATGGTGACAACCAGCTGGTAAATTTGGTGTCCCCCTTTTTTTTTTTTCCACAAAATTATGCATGCTATCATGACAGAGGAGAACTCTTTTGAAAAATCTGTGATAAGATTAATTATTTTTATAGGTTGGCTGCATTTAAAAAACTTGGGTATGAATTCTATACTTGTAAACGCATCATGATGCAGCATACTGATCTCGTATAGGCAATCTTGTTTTTTTTTTTTTTTCTTTCTCAATAGCTATGCATGATTATAAGCTGCGACCCTACCGGTATGCTAAATAATAATATTATTTCACCAAATCAGTCTTGCACGCTAATAGATTATAGATTCAAATGGCCCTGATTTAAATTTGTCATAGCAGATCAATGAATAAAGTATTCTTAAGCCGATCAGTTTAATATAGTTAGGGGGAGGTTACTAAAGTATTGGCATTAATTCTCAGGAGAGAAATTGTAATAGCTCGGTGGGCCCACGGACTTCCGCTATTACACCGGTTCTTTTGAAGCCTACTTAAGCTTAACGGGTTCCCGGGACTCCTTAAAAGATAGAGTAACCATTACAGCCCCCCATAAAAGATACAGTAGCCATTACAGCCCCCATAAAAGATACAATCGTGATAGTTTGTTGCTCCTCCATCGCATTGGGTTCGTATTATAATGACCTTTTATTTTTTATTTTTTTTTCCATTCCCGAAATAATGAGGAGGGAGGGGAATAATTAACGCCTTTGTTTTATTTTGTCACCAAAAAATCTACGCATGCGCCCAGCATCCACCACCAATTGGTGTAATTTAACAACTTGTTTCACCGATCGTCGAGACAATTCTTCAATTCCATGTATGTCATGACAAATTTCAATAAAGCTGATGATATGCTTTTTTTTTTTCTTTTTATTATTGGAGGTTAAAACATTGAGCTGGCCGATCATAGATAGCGTGCCTCATTTATTTTACCTTCTTACGCAATATTACAATAAAATTAAGCTTTTCTATTGTCTTGGATCGGACCGGGGTTCGAAGTTTAACACCTCCACTTACATTATTTATTTATAAAAGGATATTGAATGGTAGTATATAGAGCTGTACCACATAAACATACGGATAAGATGGGGCTGCTGAGTCGCCATGATAATTGGCGGGCGGGAATAAAAGTCCGGTACAAAATTAAGCTAGTTTACATTCCTGATTGAGTTCACTACGTCGAGCCGTAGCATCTTTATAGGGGCATCTGCGACTTCAGCCAGCAGCAAGGCGCGTAATATTCTACTAAGAAAATCTCGTTAATAAGAATTCATCAAGGCGGTGGGGTAAAACACCGAGTTTGTAAACAATGCGCAATCGACCCATTTCTCAGTTATCTGATTTAGCTGCTATAATACTGAAAAAAGAGAGTTGGTTCTTTACTCTTATTTGAAATAAAAAACAAAACTGTCAATACCGTTCGGTGAGCACTCAATTTGAACTTAGTAAAGGGGTTGCACCATCGCTTTAAAACATAACAGCATATCTTATTTACACAAAAATGATAGTTTGGTTTGATATATCATCTTTTACTATTTTCAATCCCTTACGGGACACTTATTTTACCAAAAAGCCCAGTTAGCAGTATTTCTCTCCCAAGAATATGATGCCTGCCAGGCCACTGACTGTAATTCACCAGCTTAAAAGTCGGTAAAATAATTCCCAGCCAATCTGCGCGCGACACCTCAATTAATTAAATTGTCATGCAAAGACAATGATGCAATAAAAAAAAGTTTACAACCGCGGGACCAGAACACTGGTTAAAAATTTCAAAACTGCACGGCTGGGCTCAGGCTAAAGCTCAGGCTAAAAAAGCAACTTGTGTGAAACTTTTAATCACGTGATTATTATGTAATCAATTTTTTATGTTATAAGTTCACGCCCAGTTGGGGAAATGTGATCGGTTCGATAAGCACTGAATATATCACACTAACTACTCTCACTGAGAAAAAAAACTGTTAATTATAACTACAGGGTCAATTTTTTAAAACTTTACATAGATTTATGCTGATGGAAACTGAAAAATGATTTTGTTGACAAGCCGCGCTGCTAGTTGAGATCTGAGCTGCTCTACCTCATAAACTCGAGCATGCTGTGATTGTTCAATTGAGCGTTTCCCTTGCGGCGCCACGCTTGTTTTCCCATTTTGGCATATTCACGCTTCCGTCGAATTTCTTTATTATCATTCGTTTAGTTCTATTAGAGTAAAAAAAAAAAATATGCCAAAAAAACTGAGTACCGAAAGAATCCCTCAAATTTGACCATTACAACAAAGCTACAATATGATTAAGTACATTCAAATATGGTTGCACGAGGTGAAAAAAAGCAGTTAAATTTATCAATAAATTGAAAGTTTGGAATGTAGGCTATCCAACAGGTTTACATCAAATTCAACCAACTCCTTGTCAACATCGACCAATTGAAGGAACGCGCTAATGTTAATGGTCAGAACGAAAACAACCGATGAATCGCCACTAGAATATGGAGAGCAGCAATCTCAAAATAAAAGATGGAACACATGGGGAAATAATTGTTCTACACTTTGATGGAAGTTACTAAGAAACAAAAAAAGTTGGAATCAAAAACAAGTTTTTAAAAAAAAAGAGTGGAAAGCCAACTTACAAAATTAAAAAAAGATAAAAGTTGGTGTTACATAATTTACATTGACACTACTGCGTTTGGCTATACATGATGCGGCTCATCGCATCGGGCCTTGACTCGAAAGGGGGTAGCTATACAATTTATTAACCGATAATCTGAGACCGCCAAAAAGTTATTAGCTTTTCTTATTAAATAATATTTAATATTTTTGGAATAGTAAGCTATTTCAACAACAAAAAACTTTGATAATTAAGCTAGCTGGAATCATAACAAAAAAGAAAAAAAAAAAAGGTATTAATCCCCGTTCCGGTATAACTCTACTACGCTGGGAGCAGAAATCATAATAATCAAAAAAATTGATAAAAAAAATGATTTTTTTTTTTTTTTTCTCGAAGCTAAACTACGACAATTAAAAAGCAATCATAGTAGTTTTAACATCATGGCGAGCTCTGTTCCTGCAAAACCACCACGGGGACCTGAAGAAAAATTGAGCTTGGATTCTGAAGCTGTTAAAGGCACACTTTCGGATATCTTGCAATTAATTCAGAAAAATTTCAAAATATGCCTACCTAATGTTTCTTTAGAAGGTGTGGAAGGAAGAGAACTACGAGTTATTGAAGGGGTGAACGTATTATGGGATAAAGTTTCTAAACGGGAAGATATATCCGATCTATTTTCCCACTCTGATCAGTTTATAAATAAGTTGGTAGATTTGGGAATTAACAATAAATCAGTTGAAAACAATAAATCAATCGAAAATAACAAACAAAACAAAAACACCGATGTACCAATCCAAAATAAAATAAAAACTGAGGAAGCTAGAATGCTCAGGAATAATATAAGTTTTGTGGCGCGATTAGACCAAGTTTTGCAGCTATTAGTAAAATCAACTATGATAAACAAATCCTTAATTCCTCATAAAATTTTGGACCACAACAACTTTCAAACGATTAAAGAACGAGGTTGTGGTGAAAATAAATGCGCCCGTGATGTTCGAAGACAGATTAAATGGTTTGACCAAAGCTGGGGATTCTGGGGCTTGCCTGACGATGACACGATAAAATTGAAATCTTTTGTGTATTTATTGGAACCTAAGATTCAACGATTTTTGTTATCATACAATCACCATAGCCGGGTGCAGTCCTATGATGAAGCTGTGCAGTTGGTATGTTTGTATTTTTCGCAATTCAGGACCACACGGCAGTATGAAAATGAAATGATTAAAGTAATTCAACGGCTTAAAGTCACTTCTACCCTAGTAAGATATTATGACGATTTGCTGCTTCTCATTCTAAAGATCGAGTCCGGCGTTGATTCTGGAAGGATTAAATATTCAGTTGTTAGTAATTTAATTGAAGCTGGACTGAAAAATGTGGCAGCAGACGTGGATAAAATAAAGAGAGGTGATGGCATACGGATTCTTACTGCTATTCAAAAGTCAAAGGACTTTGATGGTAAAGATGGACGGTTACCTTACTGGGTGGATATGAGATCTTTAGAAGAGCGTTATAAAAATCGTTCGAATTGAAACCATGATGTTAAAAGCATGGCTTGCTGAGCTACTACTACTACGGCTCATGGTGATACCCTTGCCATATATAGTATACTTGGATTATATTGTATTATCGAGAATTTTTACCGTCACTGAATAACTAATTAGTCGTTGCATATCTGGGTTTTATGGTTCCAATAACCCGGGACGGGATATTTTAACAAGGTTTATTTCTCGCGGCTGGGAGTTTCAACGCAAGAAAAAAAAAACAACAAAATTGAACTCTTTGTGATAAAAAATCTTACACAACATTATTACAAATAGGTCAACCTCTTTGTAAATATGTCAAGTTTATCTTGATTGAAATAAAACAAAAAGGAACAAACAAAAGAATAACAGAAATAAATAAAGAAAAGGACAGAAATTGAGGAGGAAGTTTTCCAACAAATCCCAAGATAAAAAAAAAGGAGAATAACTATCTCTACAAGAACGTTCAATATATATATATATATATATATATATATTCGCTATCATGGCCACAATAGATGCTGTCGTGGCAGATTTAGCCAAAAACGAGGACATGCCAGTTGAATCAAAAATCAAAATGGCGTTTCAAAACGCTTATAAACTATGTGGTCCAGAAGAACGGCTTGCACTGGATCAATCGATTGAAAGGGTCTCAGAGTTCATTCATCATCAGACTACAGCGGCAGTGGCCGAAGTGGTGAAGCAGAGACAACAAGCGTTGGAGGAATTACGAAACGAAAAAGAGCGATTAAAAAAGTTGATTGCTGAAGCGGAGAAAAAACGAGCAAAACAGTTAAAGTTGACAACAGCAACAACAACAGATGGCTCATTAAATGAATCGAAAGGATTAAAGGAAGGTGAGGTCAGTAGCACTGCAGTGATAGCTACGTTGGATCAGATCTCTCAATTACTGGTTCATGCGACGGTACTAAACAAATCAAAACTTCCACACGAAATTTTGAACTACGACTCAAATGCGCAGTTTCGTATGATTTTAGAACGCGGTAGTAATGACAATAAATGTTCTAGAGACATTCGATCACAAATTAGACTGTTTGAAACTGACTGGACAGTTTGCAAACTACCGGATGATGACCAGTTAAAATTGATGTCATTTATCTATTTATTAGAACCGAAAATCCAACGATATGTCATGGCAAGTCATCATCATACCCCATTCCATTCATTTGAGGATGCGGCAAAGTTTGTGTGTTTATATTATTCTCAGTTTAGATCCCGACGACACTATCAGAATGAGGTAATTCTATTAATGCGAAAAGCGAAAGTGGTTTACAGCTTACAAGGGTATTTGGCGGATTTATTCTCACTTGTTGTGTTGTCATCGTTTGCTGAAATTGATGCGTTGAACATTAAAAGCTCAGTAGTTTGTGAGTTAAATGAAGCTGGGTTCGAAGATGCGGCGAAGAATGTAGGCAAATTGCAAAAAGGATCTGTTGAGGATGTATTGATGGCTATTAAACAGTCAAGGGATTTTCAAAATTCATAAAGCGGCAATACTTAACCACATATCTTTTTCAGCAACAGGTCAACTATCTCGCCTATAAATGGTATGTATTCAAAAACGCTCACACATGGTAGCATGAATGGGCGTCGTCGTGTATAGCAGACTTTTTCAGAATCAACTGAAATCGAACTATATACTTTCAAGGGCACATTCAATATCATTGAGTGAAATGATCAGTTTGCAAAAGAGGTAAAATGTTTGTTTAGAAAGGCGGCTTGACAAAGTTACAATTAATGAGTTGAAGTCGGCTTTATGGTGGACGTGACTGACATGCATTTTGGTTTTCTTGGGAGAACTTTTTTTTGCCTTTACAATTTCACGCGTCGCGATTGACGCGTGAAATTGACGCGGGAGTAAAACGCTCCTGCGATATATAGATATATATATATTTTTTTTTTTTTTTGTGCTTTCGCCTTTCATTTACATGTCAATTGCATTTCAATCTAAATTTTAGATTCATTCGAGTTGTCATCGTTTAACCACCATCTTTATTAAGTTAGAGTTAGTTAGTTTGTAGCGTGGTTGACGCTTTTAGTAGCTTGAATGAATGTTCCGGGACGGTATTCTTTACGTACGGTTAGAAAATTTTTTTTCTTCTCCTTTCCCCTTTGAATGCATTCATGATAATCCTTTCTTGTACTAACTTATTAGTACTAAGAGTAATAAGCAGCAATAGTTCAAGATGGCGGGTCCCGGTTTTAGGTTTGACATTTTGAGAATAACATTCGTGGGCCGAGAAAAAGGTAGACAATGACTTGAGGCGAATTAACATTGCCACAACCGATTTTGGGTTATGGTAAATTAGTTCCGGATGGTTAGGCAGTTGGATCCGGAAAGGTGAAATGCTTTAAGGATATTCTAGTACGTTTAACTGATTTCAACCATTTGGATAAGCAGGGGTCTTTGTATGTTTGTGTTACTCTCATGTAGAATGGAAGCAAATTAGTATCAGCGAGAAAAACTGGTCAGGCTTGTGAAGGAAGCAACGAAGGAGTCCAATGATGTACAAGGGTGTTCTAAGAACTTGGTGGTGTTGGGAGCCAGTTTTTTCGTTATATGATGTTGGATGCTTTGATGATTCAAAAATCCAGTTGTTAGCGCTTTGAATGAAGTTTTATCTAAAAAAATACAGCTAAAAAAAAATGTAGCCAAGTTGAAGAAAGGGGGTTAAGATACGATACAGGACGAGAGAGTTTTTCTGGTATATAAGAAGTAGCTCACTTAAGCGCATTGGAGAAAAAACATTAATATTTATATACTGGAAACGTTGGATATAAAACTTTATTGTTGTTATGATAGGCCGGACCGTATATCACCTCCTAAAAATCCGCACTTTTCAGGGGCAATGAACTGATGATCTTAAACAGCGCTGCTTAAATTTTTTAAACCTCCGTTGATGTTTCACTAAGCTCTTTAAGGTCAGGCCTTATTCTTAAGCGGTACCTAGTGTGCATCATAACTTAAATTTGTAAGATCCATCTGATCAAGTCTAGGTAAGTACATGCATATGACTTGCATCCCGCACTTGGTGGAAACTTTTTGACAGCTCAATGGCAAAAAAAAAAAAAAAAAAGGGGGTGGGCTTTATAAGATGACACTGTACGCAGTGGCTAGACTGAACTAGAATATTCGTATACAAAATAAAGCTTTAAAATTAGAATGTAACTTGTTTGTAAGCACAGAAAATAAGGTGTTTAGTATCCAATTATTCAAAAAGCAGGCTAATTATTTTAATCTCCATCTTATTCGTGTACCCGCCTCCTTGAACCATTCCATTGATTGAAATAATAATAAGAACGCGGAAAACGATTGCGACTCAAACTCCTTAATAAATTAATAATAATTAAGAATAATAAATAATAAGTTACATACACTAGAATTAACTATGTAAATGATGATGATGATAATAATAATAATAATAAAATAAAGGGATAAAAAAAAAAAAAAAAAAAAAATTTCAAATAATAATGCTCGTTTTTTCGATTAAGTACTAGTGCCAATTCCAAAGCTCCAACTTGATGATGCAGAAGCTGGTGGAGGATCAATCACGACATTTGTTTCCGTTTGTAGTCGTAGCGGGCGTAGCTTTTTTTGGGAATTGATGACAGGTCTTCTGGTCGTTGAAGTGGAATTATCTGATATAACCGATTGAATATCACTAGTTTGGTTCATTACCTGCGAATCGATCGAACTAGCTGAAGAAACGACCTCTGCTGTATTAGTTCCCGAACTCGAAGAGATCGGACTTTCAAATCCAGTGTTGGCAGCTGGCTCATCTTCGCTAATACCGGTGAAAATCATTGAGGACCATGTGCTAGCTGGTTTTAAAGCACGATTGGCAGATCGATTCAAACCGTTATTTGTAGCCGGGAATTGGAAAATAGTCGTACTGATATTAGACGAATGAGACGATGAAATGCTAGAAGGTTTATGCGTACGTTGTTTTGGAACATCTAATGCAGCGTGAGAAGATGATCTTGGTTTGGTAGTATTACCTACTCGTCGTTGGAATAAAGAAATTGATCGAGGGGTGATTTGTTGCTCTTGATGGGTTTCTTGAACTACTGTTTCAAAATCTCGAAATTCCAATAACCGTTGAACTAACCGTTCTAATGACATTTTTAATGCTCGATTATGGTTTGTTAATGACTTGTTTTCAAATTCATAATTGTAAATCTTTCGTTTCATTTCTCGCAATTCTTCATTTTCTTTATCATCTTCTGCTTCTTCTTCTTCTTCATGTTCCATTTCGTCGACACCAAAATCCAAATCTTTCAGTTCATTTTCTAATGAAAAATCACCCATAATAGTCTTTTGGGCCAAAACTACTTGGAATTGTTCATTCTCCTCTTGTAATCTTACATTTACTTGTTTAACTTGTTCTAATTCCTGCTTCAAATGCTCGTGTCGTAATGCATATTCTTTTGATACCAATTCCAATTGTTGTCTTGTTACATCCAATTCATTTTTCATTCTATCCAGCGCCTTGTTTTGATCTTTTGATGCTTTCTTATCACCATTACTATGGCTACTAACAGCACTTGTTGTTGAAACATTTGACTGCTGCGCTTCCAACGGTACGGATTCAAATTCCACCTGCTGCTGGTGCTGCTTTAGCCTCTTTTCATAATCCGCCTCTTTATCCAACCACTGTGCCTTTTCATTAATATAATTTAGCTGTTCTTCCGTCAGTGCATTTTCCAGCTCATGTTTACCCTTTTTCATCTCCTTCATTGTTTTTTCCAGTTGGTCTATTTTCGCATCACGATCCAACAAATCTTGCTCCATCTTACCTTGTTCACTCAAACTAGCGTCGTATCGTTGTCGAAAATCTTTAACCAGCCTCTCTAGCCTCATTGATTCATTTTCCTCAAAATCTAACGCTGCCTGTAACTGCTCATTATGATTACGAAGTTTATTAAAACTTTCTACTGTAGCTTGGTTCATTTTATTAGGTATCTTGTTGTTTATCCGTCGCTTTTCGTATCTGGTATAATCAATATTATTCAATGAATGTTGAGGTGAGTGGTTGTATACTATATCATCTAAACTTCGTTCTCTGTTGTGTGAGGGTGAAGGTGATTGTATAACAGAAGGTTGAGAATGATGAAGTGGCAGTGGCGACGACATTCTAGTCTTCTTTTTATTGGTTTTCTAATCTTATTTTTTTTTCTTTTCTTCTTCTTCTTTTTAAACTCGCCTATCGTAAATTTTAGAGTTATACAGCGTGATAGTGAAATCCACTTCAAACTGTTGTGTATGTTTGAGTGTTTGTAAGAAGTATATACAAGTTTAAATTATATATATTGTCAGACTCACTTATATTGTGTCTGTATTAGACGGTGAGCGTAGGCTTGTTATAATTAGATGGAAGGTATTGAATATATTAAATTAAGCTGCCTTTTAGATTTTTTTAGGTGGTGGTGACCTGATTTGATGCGTGTTTGTCGCAGAACTAGAGTTTTACTTACTTGACAAAGTAGTAATATTTTGTATTTAATAAAGTCGAAATATTGATTAATTATTCAAAACGTCGTCAATGTTGAACCGTTTGTTAAGAGAGAAGAAAAAAAAAAAAAAAAAGTAAGAAAGAAAGAAAAGGATCAGTACAAAAAAAAAAAAAAATTTAAAAAATCCACTAGTTACTTAGGTGTTACCTCCATGGTGTCGGTTGTACGTACAACTTTTCTTTTGTTAATATTTATTTTTATTATTTACAGTATGAATATTTTTTACGCTTTTCCTTGGATGGCAGGCAGGTGGATTCGCAAGAATTACCCAAGACAACAAGCGCTGTAAGTAATAATTGGCACGCTACGTGTGGATTTTTTGATCTTTTTACCCCCTTAAAAAATATCTTTTTTTAGCACTAGCGCGCTTAATTCTGTTTCTCTTTTTTTTTGTTTTTTTTGTTATCCCCCAAAGTTCATTTCTCACGGGTGTTTATAATAGGCTGGAATTTTTTATATTAGTTTGGTTCCTTTTTTTTTTTTTTTAACTTGGTCTTTTCACGATCTCTTCTAAATTCTGAAGTATATAAATTTTAGTTTAATCTTATAGATGGATTTATAAACAAATTCAAACCAAGATTGGGTTGCGAGCTAAGTTTCAAAATATCTGCTAGATTTTGTCGTCTTTTTAATTTTATTTTTGGAAGGGTCCCTGACTATCCCAATAGATTTGACCTCATGAACATTTATTCTTTGGAGGTAAGCGATACTGTAGCTATAACTACTACTACTACAATAACTGGTTCAGTTTATAAGAAAGGATCAGTTGATTAGCTCAAAACTTGTACTGTTTTGCCACCGTCTAATCGGTACTGATCAATTGGAAAATGATAAAACAATTAGATTCATGACAAAAAAAAAAGAACAAAAAAACAAAAAAATTGCTTGTTGCAAAACACAAGTATCTCATTGTAATTTTACATGAACAAACAGTATAGTACTACGCTGCTTGACAAAGAGCCGACCCATGGTTTTTATCAATAATAAGATATGATCATTTACAACGAGTCTGATCGCGAGGTTTTTATCGAATCATTCAAGATTAAGATCGAAATCGAAATCGAGCCAGTAGTCTCCTTTTTTTGTTTTTGTATTTTGTTTTTTTTTTTGTTTATGAAATTATGTTGTTCTATCTCCAATTTATCTTAATATAAGCTTATAATGCATAAATGGCTTACAGCAAAATATGATCTTAATTGGGCCTTAACTAAGCTTGTACTTAAGCTTACCAGCTTATTTAGTTGCATCAGCATGCATGGATATTTATATTGTATAATTTTAATATATATCTTAACCAGCCTCCGAAGTTACCTGCCCGAAATTCTTTCACCATATAACAAGCTTCATTCATGATAAAACGGTGGTAAACTACTGTAAAAAAAAAAAAAAAATTATTTTGTTAACGAATGCCCCAAACTACTCTAAAAAAAAAAACTGCGTCAGATTGATAATCTACTGCTGTAACTTATGTTACGCTTCAGCAATTTGCACATTTTATATAAAGTTTTTAAAATAAAACCTCGGATAAAACAAGCCAGACCGGATTGAGATTAATATATTAAATGCACTCAAATTGATAATGCAGAAAATGCAATTTTGAATGATATATTATAAGTTAACCTTAAAACAGTTCGATACGCCCGCGGATCATCACTTAACTTAAAGTAAGTTTTGTACAGCCCCCACCACCACCATGTATTATTATTGTGTGCAACAAGATCAGCATGTCCCTTAAAAGACAAATAATTAACGTGCCTTGTTTCGTGGGAACCAACAAAATCTTGGTAGCTTCCACGTCTTGATAGGAATTCAAATCTTGGTGCAGTGGTGCAGTAGTAGCTAACCCTCGCAATTACAGTCACAGCTTTTTAAATTGGGTTTCAAATTCGCATCACACGAAAAGTTAGATTTAAAATTAGGCTCCCATTGCTCGAAATCCCCACAACAAGTATCAGTATTTATAAACTTTGAATTTGAATTCAAAACTCGATTTTGAAACACTACCCGAACATTGCGTTGAATATAAATCTCATTTTTATGGTTATTAAACACTTGAAATTGTATAGCTTGAATTAAACTAGTAACACACGTTGATGCAGTAGATTTTTTAGTCTGCCGGAAGATAGTTCGAGTGTTTATGGGCATTTTGGTCAGATCGTAATGAATGAGGAAAATCTGCACTGCAGTCTTTTGAGAATTGTAGATTATTAGCTGCAGTGAACCTTTAGATGGGATTTTAAATCTTTTGTTTACAAAATCTCCAACGTATGGTATCAATACTTCTTCTTTACTATCATCTTCCTGATCCAAATCTTTTGGTATCGATGCATTAAAAGTTTTCCGAATTGATCTGTATTGCTTAATTGACGATGAGGTTAAGTCTTCTGTGCTAGCACTCATCACAGATAACTTGGCTAGAAATGGTATAGATAGCTGGCTGGGATCATTCAAATCTATAAAAATCGATAGTAAACTTTGTTGGTATGACCCGATCAATGAACTTGAAGATGACCTGCGCTTTTTTTTCAGCTTTGATGATGTTGACGATGAGTTTGACCAGTTATTTGATGATAGCGTTGAACATTTCGAGCACACAATCTTGATACTCTCACTATTATCGCTATCCTTCTGTCGTTGCAGTCCATCCAAGTCGGCCGCGCTTAAACTATTACATAACGACGACCTTCTGCGGGGGGTATGCTTAGCATCTGAAGATATAGAAGGTGACCGCTTTTTGTTTACAGAAATATGATTTCCAAGTACTGTTTTGTTCGATTCATGCACATCGAAACTTATCCCCATTTATATTAGTTCGTTTTCTCTTCTTTTATAATGTTATAGTTTAAAATAAAATAAAAAATAAAAATAAAAAGATCTGATGATTTATTATTATTAATTTCAAGACGTTGGGAACTAGCAAACTTGATAGATTTCCAACTAAAACAATGTTACTTGGGCGGTATACTTAGCCAATATTATTATCAGGTGGGACATTTATATTATTAGACAAGACACCCTTGTTTCCGATGACTTTGTTAAATTAAAAAAAAAAGTTACTCCCTTTTATATCACGAAAACGGTGTATTTATCGGTAAACGGAACTCAGTCCTGTTTGGTCCCAAACTGAACTTTGCCAGTTACAATATTAAGAGTAGCTATAAAGCCGCATTTTGTGCGGCAATAAATAGGGTAAATGTTCTGTTAGGTTAAAACCTTTGATTTTTTTTTTAATTGCTATGAGTATTGAAAATTGAGCTGTACCCCCAATGTTTATAATACAATGAATTGTGAAGTTACAAAATATTTCATATAACATAATTTTTGAAATTTGAAACTTTTATAATGGTCCACCAAGCACTCGAACCTTTCACCTCAAAATCCTATGTGAAATAACAAAGAAACCTGACAAAAAAATAAGCAGTTTTTTTCTGCTGCTTATACTGATAAGGAACGAGTTAAAAAAAACAACAAAAGAAGCTCTAAATACACGATCACATACTTTATAAAAAAAAGAATTGGATCCTCGTGATCGGTATCGAGTGTTACTAGTTTATTAGTAAACCACGCATTGCACTAAAGACGCTTTCAACTGTCAATCTCCCCGATTGCAGGCACCGTTCCCATCCTATAGCAATTATTATTTCAAACGCATATAGGTTCAGATATTTCTGATGATGCCGCGCACCGCTTCCGCGATAACATGATACTCTCAAGAGCACAATTAATTGGGAGACGTTTCACCGAATTTACCACATGCTTGAGTAGAACCTTGAGACAAGGTTTCTTGAGTACGCATGTAAGCGTGGTAAAGAATCCAATTCTTTTTTATTGCTCCCACCCAAAGTCCAATTGGGCCAAGTGGTGTAAACATTTGAGTTATGTAAGATCCTGTTGCACGTTTCCTGGGTTTACACTATGAGAAGATGAAGCGGGGTGGGGCTCAAGTTCTTTCCGTGCTGCAGTCCCTGCTGGCACAGTTAATGCACTATGGGTTAAGCTCAATAAAGCCAGGGCAGCGGAACCTAATGCTACCGAATTATTTCAATTGTTTCTTCTGCACAGATGGAAGGTATATGGATTTATGTTTTCCAAACCCAATGATCAGTATACGGCGGTATACCGAGAACCGAGTT
>JAJLUN010000249.1:0-21206 GCA_030564365.1 Blastobotrys arbuscula | reverse complement strand
AACTTCTCTTGAACCAACCACATCATCAACTTCTCTTGAACCAACCACAACATCAGCTCCACCACCACCACCTCCTGAACCAACCACATCATTAACTTCTCTTGAACCAACCACATCATCAACTTCTCTTGAACCAACCACAACATCAGCTCCACCACCACCACCTCCTGAACCAACCACATCATCAACTTCCCTTGAACCAACCACGTCATCAACTTCCCTTGAACCAACTACATCATCAACTTCTCTTGAACCAACTACAACATCAGCTCCACCACCACCACCTCCTGAACCAACCACATCATCAACTTCCCTTGAACCAACTACATCATCAACTTCTCTTGAACCAACTACATCATCAACTCCACCACCACCACCTCCTGAACCAACCACATCATCAACTTCCCTTGAACCAACTACATCATCAACTTTCCTTGAACCAACCACGTCATCAACTTCCCTTGAACCAACAACATCATCAACTTTCCTTGAACCAACCACGTCATCAACTTCCCTTGAACCAACAACATCATCAACTTCTCTTGAGCCAACCACATCATCAACTTCTCTTGAATCAACTACATCATCAACTTCTCTTGAGCCAACCACATCATCAACTTCTCTTGAACCAACTACATCATCAACGCCTCCGCCTCCTCTTGAACAAACCTCAACCGGACCTCAAACTACGGTTCTTTTACCAACTTATGATAGTGGTGTGGAAGTTCCAACTTCAACAACTGATGATGGTATGTTAACAACAACAAATTCAAGTGCTATTGGCTCTTCTAGTTCTTCTGCTGTTTTGACTTCTTCTTCTTCGTCTCCTGGCCCATGGACTACTAGTACCTCTTTTGCTGCTCCTCCAACTCCAACACCAACAACATCTTCCTCCCCAACTCCACTAACATCTAGCTCTTCAAGCCCATCAGCCTCTGCCCCACCTTCAACTAGTTCAAGCGTTGAAACTAGCAGTTCAAGTGAGTCTTTAGGTACCGGTGCAGCAGACACAACAACTAGCTCATTGACAGCGACAAGTGCTGGTCCACCTACTACATCATCATCATCTTCCCAGATTTTGTCATCTTCTAGTACACCTGCTGCTTCACCAACTACTAGTTCATCACCACCTCAAACAAGTAGTTTAATTGAGACCAATTCTTTCTCTTTAGGAACCAGTTCATACTCAACTAGTAGTCCAGGAGAAACCGGTGCAGGTGCTAACACTTCAACAGGTATGTCATCTACTGGAACCAGTAGTAGCTCAACAGACAATGGTATGTTGTCTTCGCCCCAATCGAGTTCTCAAAGTCCTTCAACGAATGGTAATAATAATAGTGGCTTACCAACGACCAGCAGCAGCAACGATAGGAATCCAGCTAGTTCATCGACTTATAGATCAAGTTATACATTATCAAACGCAACACCAGGAGAGAGTGGGATCTTGCCACCTATAAATACTGATACAAATGGCATTCCTACTTTCTCTAATACTAATGCGATTACAACAACAGGTCCTGATTCAACAATATCGTTCATTCCATTATTGTCTACTTCTACAAGCGATCCATTTGACGGTTGGCTGTCAACATTTACGAGGTCCATGACGGGAGAAAGTAGTGGTACCGGCCCATCTAGCACTGGAACCGATGGTGCCCCTACTGTCCCAATGGATACCGGCCCAAGTAGCTCTACAGTAAACACCGACACCAATACCAATACCGACACCGACACTCAATCATCCACTTTGTCTTCATTGGTTGACTCTACCACAGGTATATTATTACTGTTTCCAGAAGAAACTTTCAAAAATTTGTAAAAGCAACTAAATCACTAACTATTTTTAGGCCATCCAATCGGACCCCCAGGCCCAACAGGTCCGCAAGGACCAGTCGGCCCACCAGGCCCTCCAGGACCTCCAGGCCCAGGAGAAACCGTAAACACTGGCTGGGAAACCTTACCAAGTGGTTTATTCCCAAGCTCAACACCATCGGAGCCTAGTAGTACACCCGCATCTCCATCTACTGAAGGTGGAGGTGGAGGTGGGCCAGGCGGTCCTGGAGGCCCAGGTGGTCCAGGCCAGACCGGTCCTCCGGGCCCTCCAGGCCCCCCTCCTCCTGTAGACACAAGTGCAATGACTCCACCAGAAGGTGGTACCGGTGGTCCAAGCGGTCCTGGTGGTGAAGGATTGCCACCAGGTGGACCAAGCAGTCCAGGAGGTGAAGGAATGCCACCAGGTAGTCCAAGCGGTCCCGGTGGTGGAGGGATGCCACCAGGTGGACCAAGCGGTCCTGGCGGTGAAGGAATGCCACCGGGTGGACCAAGCGGTCCTGGTGGTGAAGGTATGCCACCGGGTAGTCCAAGCGGTCCTAGTTCTCCAAGTGGACCAAGCGGTCCTGGTGGTGAAGGAATGCCACCGGGTGGACCAAGCGGTCCTGGTGGTGAAGGTATGCCACCGGGTAGTCCAAGCGGTCCTGGTGGTGGAGGAATGCCACCAGGTGGACCAAGCGGTCCTGGCGGTGAAGGAATGCCACCAGGTAGTCCAAGCGGTCCTGGTGGTGAAGGTATGCCACCGGGTAGTCCAAGCGGTCCTGGTGGTGGAGGAATGCCACCAGGTGGACCAAGCGGTCCTGGCGGTGAAGGAATGCCACCAGGTGGTCCAAGCGGTCCTAGTGGTGAAGGTATGCCACCGGGTAGTCCAAGCGTTCCTGGTGGTGAAGGAATGCCACCGGGTGGACCAAGCGGTCCTGGTGGTGAAGGTATGCCACCAGGTAACCCAAGCGGTCCTAGTTCTCCAAGTGATCCAAGCGGTCCTGGCGGTGAAGGAATGCCGCCAGGTGGACCAAGCGGTCCTGGTGGTGAAGGTATGCCACCGGGTAGTCCAAGCGGTCCTGGCGGTGAAGGAATGCCACCGGGTGGTCCAAGCGGTTCAGGAGGAGGAGGGATGCCACCAGGTATTCCAAGCGGTCCTAGTTCTCCAAGTGGACCAAGCGGTCCTGGTGGTGAAGGAATGCCACCGGGTGGTCCAAGCGGTCCAGGAGGTGAAGGAATGCCTCCGGGCGGCGGTGCTCCTCCACCTGGTTCAAGCGGTCCAAATGGTCCAGGTAGTAGTGGTATGTCGCCAGGTGAGCAAGGTACGGGAAATCCTCCAGGTGGTAGTAGTGATACTGGCGGTGGTAGTAGTGGTCCAAGCTCGCCGCCTGCCAATAACCCACCAGATATTCCTCCAATGTGTATCTACTTTGCACCACCAAATGCTGACGGCTCATGCCCAGCTCCTCCACCTGGCATGGCGCCGCCTGTTGCATTCCCAGGATCAAGTTCCGGTAGCGGTGGTAGCGGACCATCAGGCGGCGGCTCTAGCGGGAGCGGCGTCGGTAGCGCAGACGGTAGTGATATGGGCAGCAGCGGCTCCGGCTCCAGCATGAACCCAGATAATTCTGGTAGTCGTCCAGGTGGTTCTGGAACTGGCTCTGATACTGGTACCGATGGAAGTCCAGGTGGTTCTAGTTCTGGTACTGGTACTGGTACTGGTAGCGGTCCAGATGGCACGGGCGCCGGCGCTGGTATGGGCTCAAACAGTGATGGTACAGATATGGGACCAAATGGTAATGGTACGGGACCAGGTGGAAGCGGAGCCGGTCCAGGTGATATGGGTAGCTCAAATTCAGGCTCTGGTAGTAGTACCGGCAGTGGAACTAGCCCAGGTGGATCGTCAGTCCCTCCTTTCGGAGATAACGTTGTATATGATCCGAATTCTGGTTGTTTCTGTCCAGCCGGCGTATCACCTCCAAAACCTAGTTCGTCAAAAGTAATCAAAAGTCAAGACGATAAGGGATCGAAATCGCCACAGGTGAACCTTGAAACCGATAGTGATAGTGAAATGTCAATTGAGTCAACTCCAAAACCTACCGGAACCGGTGCTCCAGAAATTGTTGATTTTGATGCCAATACCAATAAACCAGAATTAGACAGCAATGCTAGTGGCAGTTATGAGGCTATTGATACTCAGTCTACTGATACACAATCTACTGATATACAATCCATTGAGACACCGTCCATTGATGTACTATCGAACGGAACACAATTCACTGATACCGGTAGCATCCCTGAGGATTCTCAAACTATGGAAGATTTTGAGAATTTTACAATGGATTTCGATGCCGATGATATTCTAGGTACTATAGCGGCCAAAGCTACACAAGACAGTGAAGAATTGTATGCACGAGCTGTTGAAAAGGAATCAAAATCAGCAGAAACCAGCCCAACACCAACTTTAACCAGTGATTCTACTGATAAGCCAAAATCTGGGGCTACATATATCAATAGGCCATGGGCAGGTATATTTGGTATTGGTATCACTGTTTTGCTGTCTTATGCAGTATTTGTTTAAAGGCACTATTACTATTACTATTACTATTATTATTATTATTATTATTATTCTTACTATTATTATTGGTTTTGGATTTTTATTCTAACTTTTTTATAATTTTTATATATCTTTTTTTTATTTTTTATTTTAATATATTAATTGGGTTTTCTCAAAATATAGGTTTGTCCTTTTCTTTTTTTCACTTAGCGCTGGTGATGGGGTCAAACGTCGCAATTAAAGCCGCACTGTCCAAGAATCCTCATACTTTCGGCAATACGTTTTTTTCATAACTGAAACAGTGCAAGTAATTTCAAAATATAAATTGGGCTGTGCGTAAGTACAGCCGTTTAAATTTTAAAAACCGTTTGGGAGGAAAGATCGAACCAAAACAAAAATACCCGGCCGAGCCGGCTTATTCTTTTATAAACAGGACAAGGCAGCAAAACACAATATACGCTTGCAGGTTACCTGGTTAACATGGAATAGTACCAGGCCCTTGCCAATTATTAATGAAATATACCAGAGCCGCGATGGTCTAATCAAAATAAAAAAATAAAAAATTTGCCACAATTGATACAACCAAAAAAACTCTGATTGATGGTGACGGTTTGTAAGAATCTGAATAGTCTCATAATTCGATCGTCCCCAACAAGACATCTTTGTGTTTCAAAACAAATACCTGTGTTTGATTAAAAGGGATGTTTTTCTTTATAGCAATAAGCTTGTTAGACTAGGGCCTATGTATAAAGCTACAAAGTTTTAACCATGGCCTTATCAATGAGAATAGGCGGTGGTCCGTTAACGATCTATAGACAAATTAAACTAGGAAATATAAACATGCCATCCAATATATCTTGTATATATACATCAGATACTTTATTTGGAATGGTTCGATCAATATATTACGTATTAAACTTTTGACTCATTTATTATAAGATGAATCTGATTCAATATCTGATCGTCAATGTCAAAAGCGATGACAGCGGCGTTATTAATTTGTCCCAGATTCGTCGCTAATTTCTACTTGTATCTACAAATACTTAAAATAAATATCATAAGTACACGCCAATAGCTCACTCATTTTTCAATCTATAAAGGTTCTTAATACTTTAGATAGAACTATTAATATATAGCTAGACTAGTGAATCGCATAACAAGTGATTTGATTGATTGTTTCTTTTTTTTTTTTATAAGCTGTCGGCCCCGACATGATACAATTTTTTTTTTAAAATTATTAATCCCATTAATGCATTGGACAAACCACATTTATAAATAAGAAGCTTACTAGTACGTACATGCTTGTAATATAAATTGTGGAAAATATAATTTTTTTGAGGAAGAAAAAAAAAAAAAAAGTGTTCCATATGTATATTGATGTTAGTCGGCCGTTATTTCTTTTTTGCATACATTAACCATGCGATGAGCAGATCAGCATTCCAGTACCTATCAACTCATCGCATCTTATAAATAAACTGTAAACAATAAAACGACGGCAAGGAGGGGTTAGCTGATTGTTTTCTCATGAACCCATTTCCCCCATCCATAAAATGGACAAAACCTGCCCCAACAAGGGTTATATTACCCAGATATCATGACGATAAGGTGAATCCAAACAATTTTCGCTCTTTTTCTTATTATTGTTGAATTTTTATTTTTATTTTTTTTTTACCCTTCTCAGCTGTGAAGTTACCTTTGGGGGAGTTAGAATAAAACCCAACCACGGGAATGACACAGGTCTTATGCATCATTAGGCTTACAAGGTGATGTAAATTATAAGTACACAAATATTACATTAGTGACGCGATCTAATAACTTTCAAAACCATTGGGGGTTAAAATTGATCTTCAAGTTGTGGGCCGTGGTAGGTTAACACGAAACAAAGAGGTGAAACTCTTTTAAATTATTTTTATTATTTACTCCTCTTCTATCCAACTATATTGGGCACCAAATATAAATCAGAAGAGGAGACAGGAAAAAACAAAAAACAAAAAAAAAAAAACAAAAAAAAAAATATAGATAAATTACCATCGATTTCCTCAAGATATTTTGAAACTTTTTCCTCCCACTCATTTTATTTTTTATTTTTGAATTTTTTTCAAGCTTGCGTTACAGTACTAACCACACAGAATTAAAATAAAAACAAAAAAGATGGTCTCTCAAGTACAAATAGTTGCAACTGCTATTGTTTTCGCCACTGTTGGCCTCAGCGCTCAGGTCATGGTAAACCCAATTGTTAACTCTGTTGCGGAAAAAATTGTTTCTGGGTTGGTTGACGCTCGAAAAGATGGTGTTCCCGAATCCAAGGCTTCTAGTGAATCTAACCAAATCATGACTTTTTTGATGGACGATAAGCATATCAATGGCATGTTGAACGATGCTGCTCAATTAGTCGTTGGTGGTGTCGAACCTGATTCTTTTACCAAATTTGTCTCTGGTGCTTTGAAATCATTTTCTGCATTCCAAGATTCTGATAATTTCAAAAGTGCTGATGAGATGATTTCCAAGAATGCCAAGGACTTGAATACTGATAAAGCAATTCCATCAGTATCATCAGCTATTTCTCCAATTTTGGAAATGGTCACCCCAACTGTCTCTGCAATGGCAAAGACAGACAAGAACGTTGCGTCTGCTGCCAGCACTGGTGTTGCTGCTGGACAATCCATGTTGGCACGCTTAAACGTCGTTCCAAAAGAAACTGGTGCTGGTTCAACTGATAAATCCTCCAAATCCTCTGATGAAAAGACCACTTCTGCTCCAGCTTCTGCAACTGGGACCCACACCGCTGCCTCTGAAACTCAATCAGCTGGTGCTGCTCAACGAAACACCGTCGCTGGTATTGCCGTGGGTGGTTTAGCTGCTGGTGCCGCTTTATTATTGTAAGTTGACCATTTTTTTTCGTTCTTTTATTTATATATTTGTGTATTTTGTACTTGGTTCTCTAATTATTTAATGGATTCTTTTTCTTTTTTTTTATTAAGCTGTTACCAAATTATTGTTAACAAAATTGTTCCTGCCGAGACGAAATTTGTTGATCAATGTTTTTAAAAACGTCAACGGTGTGGAGCTTGTGTGATAACTTTGAATTAATTGCCGACGAAAGTTTTATTCAAAATGTTACTCCACAAAAAAGTTATTAACAAGCCCAACTTTATTTAATATTTTGACCAAGAACACCCGGAATGGCTGAACTTAAAAAATTCAATTTGATTGTTACAAAAAATAAAAAAATTATCCACTGTGATGTCAACATTTTCGTGATGGCTCGGTCAGCTATAGCCACAAAACGCCAATGAACTATCAGATATAAGTTTTAGGAGGCTGAAAAAAAAAAAAAAAAAAAAAAAAACATACGAGAGGCTTTTTTTACCCGCATGAACTACGCTAAATTTTATGGCTTAGCAGCCTAGCATACGCCCAAGCGCCACATTCATCGGAGAGACGGCCGGAAATAAACCGGTCATTGGGCGCCTCAATACCGACATTCTGGCGTCCTACCAAGCAATTGAAGGAAGATTGTAACTTTTGTTTAAATAGACTATTCAATTGTATCAAATCCAATAAGTCGAGCTGACCCGTTTTATTATTATACTTTAATTCAATCTAATTCGATTCTTTTCAATATTTATTCGTTTTTTTGAATCTCCGATAATCCGGCCCAATTGAGTTTTTTCTAAATTTTTTTTTTTTTTTGCTGAATTTTCTGGTCTTTGAAAGCATGGTGGGCTGTTTCAGGCTATCAGAAACAAAGCGGTAATAAGGTTTTTAGTACCCTGCCAGTATATATAAAATATATAAATAGAAAAATTTTACAGAGTAATTTCTTACACAAGCGCCGCCGCCTCTCCTTCGGAGCGGCTCGGATGTTTGTTTTTTTTCTCCTGCGGCAGTTTAGTAAACCTAGACATGTCTTATAATAACTAGTGTTATAATATAAAACTGCAGTGTGTATTAAAATTGTCACCGCATCTTTTTAATTACATTGGAAATTACCAATCATATATAAAGCAGTAGCTTTTTCGACTTCTTAAATTTTTTTTTTTTGTTTTGTCCAGTACTTCTTAACTTTTTTTTATTTTCTACAACACAATTACAAAAAAGATGGTTGCAATTAATAACGTGATTTTAACTTCACTTGCTACCTTTGCATTAGCCCAGAACAATAATGACAACAATGGCGACGTTTTAGGTCTTGGGGGCTTATTAAGCGATATAGGCCAAGGTCTTGGTGAAGCAGGCACTGAACTGGTTGGTGAAGCCAAAACATGGATTCAAGTTGGTGAATCTTATGCAGGCGATGGTATCAAAACTGCATGGAACGGTGTTCAAGAAGGCTGGAATGTGGCTGAATCTAAAATCCACCAAGCCGAATCAAACGGTGGCGCAGTCCGAACAAAAGCTCAACAAGAAGCTAAGGGTGCAATTTCAGAAGCTCGAGGAGCTATGGCTACTGCACGAGCAGAAGTCTCAAAACTTCGAGGTGATGCTACATCGTTAGCTCCAAGTGTCAGTGCAAGAATTAAATCTCTTATTGAAGAAGGTAATGATAAGGCCGTCAGTGCTCAGGGCCATGCTGCTTCTGTTTTGGAAGCCGGTGTCACTCAAGGTAAGGGGGGAGCTTCGAAAGTTGAAACCAAAGTTAATAGTAATGCCAAGTCTGCGGCTGAAACCCGTGATGGGGATAGACCGGAATCTACAAGCAGAGAAGCAAAATCGACTTCAAAAAGTGGAGATGCCAGTAGCACTAGTCAATCTAAAGATAGTGCAAATGGTATGAATATTGTTTCGGGTGGTGCTGTATCATTGGCATTATTATCTGCATTGTTTGCTTTGGCTTAATCGGAAGGTAATTCTTTTAATTTTTTATTTTTTATTTATATATGTATTTTACTACTTACTAATTTTATTTTATTTTCATCTTATCGTTTCGATAACTAATGTTACAAAATAAACTTAATACCTTTACTTCTAAAGTTTTTGTTTTTTTGTAGATCTCATTGGATCTACTACAGTTGTACGATGCATACATTATTGAAGCAGGGCCAGAAAAAAAAAAAAAATTTTAAAGCATATAGGATTGCGCCCGAACAAAAAAAAAAAAAAACGCCTCTTTTTTAATTTCGTGCATTATCAGTGCATAATCATTCCCCGTTTTTGAGCTCATAACCTGACAATCCTGTAGTAAGCGTTTGGATCAACAAAAAAAAAAAAAAAAAAAAAAAAAAAAAAAAAAGCCACAAAAACATAAGACACATTTTCCTATGGGTGCAAGTGCCTAATTCAGTATCGCGGTCCATATTTTTTTCTTATATCACCACACTTGCCCGTTGATACTGCCAAAAAGTTTGTGACTTTGTGGGACCCCAACGTATTCAAGCTTTGTTCTAAATTTTTAGTTGGAAAAGATGGAGAAACTGGTTGTATAAATGATACACATGATGGATAGAAAGCCAGAAAAAATTTGACTATAAAAGAGTTGCTCAAATATCCTAAAAAGTTTTTTTTCTAAATGTTCAGTACATTGTACTTCATCAGACAATAATACAAACGAAAAGAAAGAAGAAAAAAAATGCTAGTTGACAAAACACAATTCTCAGGGTTACGAAAGAAACCTATTGGAGTAAAATACGACTACGCCAATAGCAAACCATCAATCAAATATGATGATTATAATCCGGCCACCGATGATGATATTGTGTTCAATCCTGATATCCATCTAGTTTACCGACCTGCTAAAAAGCGCCACACCATGGAAGATCTAGGCCTAGCTGACGGAACAGAGTTATCGCCTATCGGCGCCACGCTTCCGTTCAACCTTTTTAGTGACCAAGCAATTCGTGTCATGAGAAAAGAGCTAATGTCCCAAAAAGTTTGGGAAAACTACGCAGTTAGTTCTACAATTTCTAGATGTATGATTAGGGGGTATGTTCGAGAATATGCACCATTCACATATGCAGCTTGGAATCATCCAAGAACTATTGCATGTGTCAGCAACGAGGCTGGTATTGACTTGAGAATTGTCATGGATTATGAAATAGCTAGCGTTAATTTTGCAGCCGCTGATTCCAAAGATGACAAACCAGTCATTGGCTGGCATTATGATAGTTATCCATTTGTATGTGTTACAATGTTATCAGATACCACTGGTATGGTAGGTGGCGAAACTGTTTTTAATAATCACAAAACAGGAGAATTATGTAGAGTTCCAGATCCAATAAAAGGGTCTGCCACAGTTTTGCAAGGAAAATATATCGAGCATCAGGCATTGAAACCTAGTGGAGGTGCAGAACGAATCACTATGGTCACCAGTTTTGTTCCTAAAGATAAATTAATGGATGATGAATCAGTACTAAGTACAACGGCTTGTATTTCCAATTGTCATTTGTTGTTTCAAGAATGGGTATGTTATCGAATGGAAACACTAAACTGTAGATTTAATTATTTAGGCATGCAGTTATCCAAGGCCCGTGCTCAGGGCGACACATTCGAGTATGAAAAAGTGAAATGGTACCTTAAACAACAGGAGGAGTATTTACGGAAGACTTATGAGGAGATGCAAGACAATATTGAATATTTGTCTTAGAAAGGTTTAATTTTTTTTTTGACATGAATGAGACTTGCAGGATGAATGAGAAAGAAAAAAACAACACTAAAACAAAAACAAAAACAAAAAAAAAAAATCTGGTAATAAGAAATGTCTATTCGTTGATAAGTGATAAGGTAGTTTATTTAATTTTTTAATGTAGGGGGTTTATTTTTCCTCAAGTAATATCTTACGTATTGATTTCTCAAGTAATATCTTACGTATTGATTGTGGGTTAGTTAGCTAAATATATTTCTATTCAAACTTAAAGTTGCTATTTTTGTAAATTACTCGTAGAGAGTTTATTGTGTGAGACATGGAATTTTAAATCTGATGTTAACACTTTGAAAGATAAAGTTTTTATTACAGGTGTTCTTTACAAGCGGGCAGTTAACACAATCATGGATCAGTTACAGACACAGAGCCAGTAAAAATTGTGGAATGGAAAACCAAAAAAAATAAAATTATATTAGGTTATAAGCCAGTGTGAGTCACTCACTCACTCACAGGTTATAAGCCATGTGAGTAGACAAGACATTATGAGTAAAATAATAATGTTACCTCCTAGCATAGAATACTCAACTAACTCAAACCTTATATATACATGTGATGGTTTAGTGAAGTGAGTAGAAAATATATAATGTTTAAGCTATAATGAAGTTCTACGATATTTTTTTGGCAATGCATAAGATGGTATGTGGTGAATATGATGACAAAAAAATAGAAAAAAAAAAAAAGTGTATTATACACATATTAGTAAGCATTAAATATTTATCATCCTAGTGAATGGATTATCAGAACATTAATATTAAAGTCAAGAGAATTTATAATACACTAAAGCCGAACACACCAACTGTAAGAACGCCAATTTGGCAGAAACGATCTCAATGCATATATATATATATATATATGCTTATGCAATCAAAATCTAAGTTACGATCCTATCCTTTAGAGTGTAGCTTCTGGTTATTACTGCAGGCGCTTAAAATTAGGATATTACCTCATTTCACTCATGGTTGAGATCTCAAAACTGTAGATTAAAAGTTTTGACGATAGAATATCCCAATTAAGAAATTGACAGGGGTGGTTGAAAAACATGCATATAATGTCCAAGTGAAACCTCAACTAAAAACATCAGTTTAATTAAAAGGGCTAGCTCGTCGGACGTTGAGACTTTTATCTTATGTGCCTGACCCTTTTGTTTTTATTTTTGAAAGAATATGTACATGATGTGTGAAAAAAGTGTCTTCATGTAAGCTTTACAAAGAGTTGATGCGCGGTTAAATTTCCTGGCCCCAAAAATAGATGGAAATCCAAAAAAAAAAAAAACCCCTCCCAGAAAGCAATAGACAGCCTCATCTACTACATTAATCTAGACTAAGATTATGATTAGGTTGTATGATTAGATCGTAAAAAAAAAATCTAAGCCTTTTTTTTCCCACAATGAAGGATAGAATCCACGGCTTTTGGACTATTCTTTTTCAGAAATATTTGCAGAAGTTTTCCAAAAGGATCGCCGCCAAGATCTAAAAAGAAGCCTCAATTTCCGGGAAAAAAATTTGCAAAAACAATACAGGTTTACAATGAATCGAAATATTTTCAACTTTAATATTAACATAATTCATGCGGGATCGGTAAGTTTTATGCATGATGTGCTCTTGACGTTGGTGAAATCAGGGATAAGTTATTATATTCAATAACCAAACTATCCCTGTTGCCATATTGATTTAGCCTTTTCTTTTTTTGCTAGAAAAAAATTGTTTATACGGGAAATGTAGGCTTTTTAATGGTAGATTCCACTCACTTTATCAAATTCTAATGAGCTTCATCGTTTACAAAACTGTAGTTCACAATCCCGCAATTCCGAAAATAAATTATAAACATGGAATATATTCACGGAGAATACATTTAAACGTTAAAAAAACCATGTTAAAATCAAAATAATAGATTTACATGCCGTTTTTTTTTTATTTCTTTCTCAATTACAGCTCTTAGGGGTTTCCAAGTCCACTTAAGCTGGAAAAAAACAAACAAAAAACATTCTTTTCTGAACCCAGATTATGATAAAATTTAATAGCTAAATAGTTGAATTTTATTTTTTATTTTTTCAAGCGTTCTATGGAACTTATGTCTAATATATAACAATATTCATTTCCCCTTTCTCTCTTTCTCTCTTTTTTTTTTTTTTTTTTTTTAAAATCTTAAACTTTGTTATATTTTTTTCATTCGTTTAAATTCAATCTATTTTTGACCTTCGACATTCCTTTTTTGTAAGCCTACTTTTATTTTTAATTTTTAATTTTTTTTTTACAACATCCACTTTTTTATTATAGACGGAAAGCAGAAAAAAAAACAAAGGTATCAACTCAGTAATTTTTAATAATAATTCTACAAAATACCTTCAATAGTCTATCGCGCCTAGATTTTTGTATTCTATATTTTATTACTCCAACCCAATTGGAATCGATCAGATTACCGTACAATTTTTTTTGGATATCACAACTACAGACCCAAGTTCTTATCGACAGCAGAGTGTATAAGCTAATTGACTAATTATCACCAGTATTAATATTGAGAATACCACAACAACGTTAACAGCTCAAAAACATTGTATTTCGTCGAGTCAACCCAATTGTGAACTATAGACAAATCACATCACGTTGTCACGACTACGAAGTTGTGTGTGCTACAATTTTTTTTTTTTTTTTTTTTTTAAACGCTATTTACACGGCTTTTTAATTAATTTTGCCTAATCGTAAATATTCGATCAGCAGGCGTACATCACATTTCAACTTTTTTTTTTTTTCACGCCAAGTACAACCATAGCCTGATTCGCAACAGTACAACGTGAACGAAAGCATTTTGATACCATTCCATACATCTATCCGCAAATTACAAAGTTCCAATTCTGTGGAAAGTTTCCCAAGCTTGAGCGTTGCAACATCAGTTCTTGATCAAGTTGTAAGTTAACCATTCCTTTATTTCAAGAGACAGAGAGAAAGAATTATAACCTATAGGGAAGTAACTAGTGATGTTTTTTGTGCGTTAATACCTTTTCAACAAGATTTCATAGATCTGAGACAAGGTTGGTAAAACAAGAAGAAGAAAAATATTTAGGGGTTTAAAAGGTTCTTGTTCCTTTTAAACAAAAGAGTGAGACAAAACAAGAAGAAGAGGAGGCCTTTTTTTTTTTTTTTTTTTTTTTTTTCCAAACATGCTTGAACGGTGGCCATACCAGTAGTAAACACACCGACGACCCGATATTTTTGAGTTCAGAATCAGTGCTTGTTCTAGATTTACTACTAGTTTTTTTATTATGTCTGAATACCAAATTCAGGGCCAGTGTTTCAACGCATAAATCATTGATTTGTCTAGTAATAAAACTATCCAATTGGATAGAATAAAAACAATAGACAGATTTATGGATATTATTGCGGAGAAAAAAGCCTATTAATACTAGAGTTATGATCATCATTGAGCTTGTTCTTATTTGTACGGGAAAGTTTCTGCTGGTACCTCTGTTTTTTGCAAATTTAACAAAACAAAGCGCCTCCCTCTCATTGCCACGATTTGATCAACTGTTTCATATGATGAGCTTAATATTTTCTTTCGATTTTTAATTGTATGGTCCCCCATAATGGGGTCTAACAGAACGCAACGGCTTTGTTTTTATATTTTTTGTTTTTTTTGTTTTTCTGGGCTAATTAATTACTTTGTTTCTTTTTTGATTCAAATGGAGGGGGGGGAGGAGAGGAGGTAGGGCAAGATAAATCCTCATCAGTGCTGTACATGTATGATGAAAAATGAATAAAATGATCGGCGGATAGATTATTTATATGAATAAAACGGAAGAAAGGGAAAAAAAAAAAAAAAAAAAAAAAAGAGGCGAGAATTGGCCTTGAAAAAAATTTATCGGCGGGAGCTGTTTTGGCGCCCCTGATTTTTTTTTCTTCTTTTTCGCTGGTACCGGTTTTTTTTTCTTTCTATTCTTTCTCAAGCTTTAATTCTATTGATAATCATCCACGCATATGATTGTGAGGAGTTATTATTATCAAGATTGATACCACGAGGTTTGTATAGCTTAGTTGCTTACAAACAAGCTATCGTTATAATTGACTATTGGTGGTACCATATACAGTTGATCATAACCAATGATGGTATTAAGCAATCATGACGATAATAACAAATGCTCAAAAGTCAAAAAATTGGTGACGAGTTAAAATTATTTTTGTTCATTTTTCAATGCATGTGAACATTTTTTTTATTTGTATAGTGCTGATGGTAAGTACTGAACGTGGTAGTATCTTTATTTGTATCAGTTGCATACAAAAAGTTTACACAAAAACAAAAACAAAACACGTCGCCGCCCCACCTTCCAGAAAAAAGTCTTATTTAGCTCAGAAAAAAAAAAAAAAAAAAAAAAAAAAAAAAGAAGTTACTGCCTGACACATTTTGATTACCGAAGAAGAAAATATTGATCATATCCAAAACCCTAAATCTTAAACCATTCAAGATTTTTAATCTTTTGTTTTTTGTTTTGTTTTACCAATAACTACTAATAGTATCGACCTGTTAATAATTTTTTTATTACCTTTTTTTTTTTGGTGTTCTTTTTAATACGATAATAAACCATCCATTCTATTGGAATTGTGGGTTGTGATTGTAAAATATTAGAAATCATCAAGGCGTTGGAAGAAAAAATAAAATAAATGTACAGGTCGATTTCAATGTTAGTGGTGGTCTGGAAAAATTTGAAACATGAAAAAAGAAAAAAACATTAATAAATTTACTACAAGATCTTTGTTGAGGGTTTTTACTTACATCCGAAGAAACACCTAGCGCATGAAAGAACAAGCATTAGATGCATCACTTCTTACTTCTCTATAGACTATAACTATTTAAAAAAAAAAAAAATTAAAAAAATAAAAAATAAAAAAATAAAAAAAAAGAGGAACAAGAAAAAAAATAAAAAAAAAATCCACGAATAATCGTTCTTGTCAATTGTAGTATTCTTTTTTTTTATTATTTCTATTTTTATTTTTTATTACTCTCTTCTCTCTTCATTATACTATACATTAATACTAACACCTTCCTTCCATGCCAGACGACCACAATAAATCAAAAAACTCAATTATATCAGCGAGCCGACATTCCAATATAATGCCTCTAAAACAGCTTTTTAAACGCACTTCGGTTGCAAATTTGAGAAATGATCAACAAAATACGGAAGAAGTAGAAAAATTGGGTCCCGACACTTCATACCACTCCTCTTTTCCCAAAAATACGGCCAACCACAGCCCTTCTTTACAACAACAGCAGCAGCACAACAACGGCAACAATAATAGTGGTAAGTCTTGTTCATCTCAAAGTTTAGCAGACTCTTTTTTGCCTCGTATAGATATCAACGACGAGCATAGTTTTATGACTGATATTGAATTCATTACTACCAAGAATAATAACAATAAAAAAGAAACGTTACCGCCATTACCAGAGAAGAATCACAAAATAAGAGCAGTAGCAACAACAACAGAAACGAAAAGAATGAGTTATTCACCTGCTAATACTAATGCTAATGATGTTAAAGAGTATGGGTGTAGAGTTGGACGAGGAGGAGGAGGAGGAGGAGGAGTGCATGGTAATAAAATTGATACGTTGGGATTGACCCCTTTAGATGATGATGGTGATGATGTTGATGGCGATAATAATAGTATTCAAGCATCACCAGTTGTTTATGAACCGGAATCTAAAAACAAATCCAAATATTCTTATCAAAGTTCAAGTTCAACTTTACCCTCACATTTTTCCAACAACTCATCTGCATCCTCATCCACCACGGTAGATTCCATGCCGAATGGTCAAAATAGTGGTGGTCTGAAAATTTCTTCCGCCAGTTCTAAAAATAATACAACAACAAAAAATTCTAATAATAATAATTTTAATAACACCACCACCAAACATATGCATACTAATTCAACAATAAGTTATTCAAACCCAGCTGATGCCGAAACGGCTCGACAATTTTGGACTTATAATCAAGCTACTCATGCTGAAGATCACAACGATAGTACCAGTTATAGCGGTGCAGCCGGTGTAGCTAATAGTGATGATGAGGATGATGATGACCAGTCAGAAGATGAGATTTTTGATACCAAAAAGGAAGGTGGTCGAGTGAGAAGCATGTTTCCAAACGTGAGTTTTTACAAGCCATTAAAGAATCCTGAAGATGAGTATAAAAAAGAGATTCAAGATAAGGATGAAGCGGAATCGTTAGTTGAACCCCCTTTATCTGCTGGTAGTGGCGGCGGCGGTGGCGGGTTGTATGATGGGTTTAACAATGATAGTGTATTATCATTCAATGAATCGAAATTGGAACAAGAGTTAGAATCAAAGAGTAATAGTTTACCACCAGTTGATCAAACTTCTTCTTCATCATTTCGAAAAAGTTTGGCCAGTCCGGTTAAGAGTCTGAACAAGCTGGCTAAAAAATCATCCCGAACTTTTTCCAAAAAATTGGTATTCAACGGGTCCAATGCTGGCGATAGTACTGAAAGCAGTCATCCATTACCAAGTGTTGAATTAGATGATCAAGGGTTTGGTGAAAAATTGGAGCAAGAGAATCCCCCTCCAGTTCCAAAAAAGGCCACACCCCCAATTCCAAAGGCTCCATTACCACCTCATGTTACAATTGGTACAGTTGAAAATTCCGATGAAGAAGAGGACGAAGAGGATAATCTGTTACCTCTAAGTCCATTGGCACCACCTACCAGAGCTGGCAGTAATCGCGGCCATTCTGGCAGTACTCCATTAAACTCGAATAATAAAGTTATGACCAAATCTCAATTTGATAGTTATCGAAAGAGTGTAATTCAATCTGGATTAACAAGCCCATTAAATAGAAGATGGAACGTTAGCAGCGATAGGAAAGAAGGGGATGAGGAAGAAGAAGAAGAAGAAGTAGTAGATGATGATGATGATGGAGTTTTGGATAGTGAAAATAGTGATGACGAAGAATTGGATGAACAAGAAAAACGTCGACGAGATAAGTATGACGATGAAAATGACAATAAAAAGCAACAAATTCGAATGCGATTGAAGCAAGATGCTCATTTATCAGTTTACCGGCAAAAAATGTCCAAAGTTACTGGTTCGCAAACTGCATTATCAGCATATCAGCCAAATCTACGACAATCACAATCTTTGGGTAATTTGGATTCAATGATGATTGATTATTATGATGATGAAGATGACGAATATGATGATGTTCCATTAGGTATTTTACAAGCACACGGTTTCCCAGGTAATAACAACAACAAAATGGCTTCCAACGCCACCACTGTGGGTGGAGAAGAATTGGCCAATGGTGGATTACAACCACCAAATATTTTGTATAAAAATTCCGAAACTCAATCATTAAAGAGTTCCAAATCCAATCTTGCATTAAAACCAGGAGTTGATATTCGTAATAGTGCTCCATTACCATCAGTGTTTAATCAAAACCAGGCTGCAATGAACCGAGGGTTAATTGGGGAAATTGCCATGGCGGAAGAAGCCAAAATGCATCGTAAGAGTTTGGGTGGGATGTTGAATCAGCGAGCTAGTGGGTTATTAGCAAGTTCACAATCAGTTTATGGAATTGCGAATACCAATTCTGGCAATGATCCAATGCAACAACAAATGCAACAAATGATGCAAATGCAAATGCAGATTTTACAGCAAATGGGGAATCAACCACAACCACAACCACAACAACAACAACAACAACAACAACAACAACGGAATACCCAAAGTGTTTACAATCAACCAGGCTATGCTGCTACCATGGGTGGTGGAACTACTCGACCAGGATCTATTCGATCTTTTACCCCAAGTGAACGATCATTAAACAATCGACCAATGAGTATGATGCCATTTAACACCCGACCTCAATCGTCATTACCGTTCCACCACCAACGAAACAGTTCTCAACCAGCATTGAGCCAGCAGCCAACAATGAAAGATTTGGCCAGCCAAGAAATGTATAGAATGCCTCGACCCCAATCTAGCCCATATATAAATGCCGCACCAAATATGGGAGGAGCGTCTTCGGTAGCCAATTTCAATGCCGCCGCACCACCACCACCACCAATGCCAAATCAAGTGTCTAATTCACCAAATTCACGGCCAGCTAGTATGATGAAGTTTGTACAATCATCTCCACAAATGGTTAATATTGAAGAAGATAGTGATGATGAAGATGATGCGGCTTGGGAAGAAATGTTGAAGAAGAGACAAGGGTTGAAGGAAAGCTGGAAAAATCGGGGAATTTTTGCCTAAAAAAAAAATCAATTTGAAAAAAAATAAAAATAAATACTTATTGTAATGATGGAACATGCAACGATTAGAATATGAATAATTCACTGGTAAGCAAAAAATATACGAAATTTTTTAAAAACACGAGGATTACAAAAATAGAACAAGAACAATTTCATTCCTTTATTATAAACACAAAATATCTTACTATCTATTTATTACTGTTCGGTTATTATCTTTTTTGAAAAAAACTCGTGTTTTGTTTTTATATATATATATATATTCTAATTTATTATTAAAAATAAACACTAATACTATAAACCATTTTATTATTATTATTAGAAATCTGGCTGGCATTGCATTGCAGTGTATTGTATTGTGGACAAGTTTTCGCACTAAATATGGAGTTTGAGCAGTACTATACATGTAGTTCACATCGATCATATTGTGAATAAAAAAAGATTTTGACATTTGTTATTGGGTTTACTTGATCTGGCATTATGCATCCAGTACATAATGAAAGCTTTAAACATGTATAAATAGCTTATTGTTGTGTGCATATGTATTGATTGAGTGTACCCCGCGAAAGTATATAACCTGCGATACCTTTTTTTTTGTTTTTGTTTTTACGTACGTTACTTAGGAACGCACGCAATGATACCTTTCTAACAAGTCTTCCCCGAATCCAGTCAAGAGGGCAAATCTTTTTTTAATACCTCTTTTTTTTTTTTTTTTTTTTTTCTCTGTTTCTCCTTCTTCTTCAAATCTACTCAAATATTTTATATACTTATAATACTTTCTTTCTCACGGACACAGTTTTTTTTTTTTTTTTGGAGATTAGATTGATTGAAAGGTTTTGTTTTGGTATTAGCTATTTTTAAAAATGTCGCAAACTGTTCGAGGAGCCTCCAATTTGGTGTCCCGATGGGCAACAGCAGAAAAGTCACCAGAAAAACCAAGCAATGCTGACAAAAACAGAGATTCCAACGACAAGAATGAAAATGAGAGCCCTGTTAAATCTAAATCCATCCAGTCTAGCCCGCATAAAGGGTTGGGAGGGTTGATGGAGAGTCGATGGGCTAGTAGTACCCATAGCGGCACAGAAGATGAGAGTGGTGTTAGCACACCTGGCTCTAGCGTTGGGTCAAGTCCAACAAAACCATTAAAAACCGACCACAACAATCATCACAGCAATCGACGCGTTGATGGTGGTAATAGCAACCGAGGATCGCCAAAGAAAAGTTTTCATGGTAGAGGAAACAGTCGTGAATTGAACAAAAATTACAGCAGTCACCACTACAATAAAGAGGATGAGAAACGCGCATTAAAAGATCAAGAACGAGACAAGTTTAGACAGAAAAAATTAAACACTAAATTGGAGTGGAATGCTGCTGACACAAAAAAGCAGGGTTTACGTACCGATCAGCAAAATACTTCACCTCGTGCGTTATCATACCATTCTAACGTTGCTCCTCCTCCTCCGCCTCCTCCTGCTGCTGCTGTGAATCAAGATACTAACGAACCTGAAAAAGTTAAACCAGTCAAACAAATCAGTCTAGAAGAGGAGAAAAAATTAATGGAGAAAATCAAAAGTGGCGAGATTCGATGGGCAGATTTGGACGACGACGATGATGGGTGGTAAATTCTTATTTTTTTATTTTTATTACTACTATTCGTGCGGCTCAAGAACAATCGAATACAAAAGCAAAAGCCGTTGTTATTAAATATTAAACAACCCTTGTGATAATCTACGCTTGGACGTTTGAATAATTTGAAATTTTATCACGAGGGCAGGAGAGATGAAAGAAAATTGTTTGTTTTTTGTTTTTTGTGTGTGTTGGGATTACGATTATTTAAGAAAAAGGGGGTTGCCACATCAACCAAAATTTATTTATTCTTCAAACTCTGCTTGTATCCGACGTTGACTTCGCGTATTGGTGGTCTATGCGTGATGTGCATTCCACA
>JAJLUN010000248.1:0-21339 GCA_030564365.1 Blastobotrys arbuscula | reverse complement strand
TTTTTTTTTTTTTTTTAGAACACGAGTTGGGAACTTTCAATACGGTCCCATATTAATATAAAAAAAAAGAAGCCCGCTGCCGTAGCCACAATTGTTTGAAGTTATACCCAAAAGCTTATCATAAAAAATCGGCGTAAATTTGAAAAAAAAAGTCCTGATATCGGATCGGCCTCTTACCATATTAGATTTTATTCTTATATACTAGGAGTTTGAAAAAAAAAAAAAAAAATTTGATCAAAAATATTGATTTTTTTATTGTTTACTGGCTGTTTTTCAATTTCAATTATAGAAAATAGAAACAATGCCTCCAAAAACACCGAATGATAGTAATAATAGCACGCCGGCACGTCTCAACTCACTCAACCGACGACCGGGATCAGCGACTGCTGCTTCCACTCGTGGCAGATTCGCTCCCAAAGCCGTTGCTCGAAGATCTAAAGAAGATCGTGATAAAACCGCCCCAGTTGATAAACCTGTAGTTGACGATGATAAGAGCAAAGTATTTGATAAAAGCACAAGGGGTGGAAGAGATGGTGCAAGAGGAGGTGGCCGTGGTGGTCGTGACAGAGGAAGAGGTAGAGGAGGAGCACGAGGTGGAGGTGGTGGACGAGGTGGTAGATTTCAACCGGTTAGTGTGGCAGCAATGGGCCCATTTGCAGCTCCGGGATCTATCAAAGATAATAGCCGGCGAGGAATGACTCCGTCGTTTGAAATTAGAGAGGGCACACCGAGCTATAATCCAGCACAGCTACGAATTAAAAGTGAGACCCCTGGAGTTGGTAGTGGAGATAGTACTCCTGCTCCTGAAGATGAGAATCGAATTGATATGACTAGTAATATACCTATTGATGGGGAATTAGCTGCATATTTCCCAATTCGATTGGACAGGAGGGAAGATGACGATGATGAGGATGAGATTCCATTGCCAGAACCCCAATCAATGTCAAGTGTTGCTAGAGAACGTCTACAAGAAAGTAATGAAATTAGGATTAAAGACGAACCAATGGATGACAGTAATGAGGAGAGTAGACCTAAATTCATTGAAAGCAAGCCCACCAAATATTTATCAGCACATGAAAAGAAGGAATTACAACGAATCCATGAAGATCATGAACAAATTATCGACGAATTTAATATTAAAGCCTCATTGGATGATGAAAAAGCGAAAGCTTTGGAACAGCGGTTGTATTTCTTCCAGTTCCCCGCAGTTTTACCTGAATTCGAACCAGTAGAAATTCCGAAAGAAAAGGCTAAAAAGGATGACGACGACGTGGAAGTTGACGAAGTAAACGGTGATGATAATGATGATAATGATGGTGAAGTGGAAAAGAAAGTTGAGGGGTTGGCGGGCCATTTACGATTACATGAAAGTGGGAAATTAACAATGGTTTTGGGGAATATTGTCATGGAAGTCACCCAAGGTACTGAATGTAACTTTTTGCAGGATGTGGTGGTGATGGATAAACCAGATAAAAAGGCCTACTTAATTGGGCAAGTTTCTAGAAAAATGTTGGTTTCCCCAGATATCGAGCGATTATTAAGTTGATCAAAATAAAAAATAAAAAAACTGATTATAATTTTGAAGTGCGGCTCAACATCAAAAAAAAAAAATTGTATTTATAGACTGTAATATTAACTAAGTTTCCATTTTTCTACACAATCAAATGTACAAAATCGACGTTTGAACACCACATCCGGCTGCCCTAAAACTGCATCGCGCCATTCATAACAATGACCTACGCCATGGACCATTGGTGTATTGCAAACCCCGCATTTGACCCCATCCTCTAATGCAGTAATAGCCTCCTCGATCATTATTTTGATGTGATCAGCTTTTAAAAACTTCAAATCGACTCCCGAATATTCTTTAGCAAAATTTACCATGCACATTTCTTGCAATGATAGACTGGTTCTTTTGGATTTTAAAAATGGTTGTAAATGCAGTTGAGAATGAGTTAAAATTCGTGAATTCGACATTTTTGTTGGCGTATTCAATTTATTTGGTTTTGGATTGTCCATAAATGGATTTGGATGACATGAGAAGATTGATAGATTTGGTAAATCCAAAATCTCACTGGGTAAATAATGCAAGTTGTTTTGAGAAAGTGATAATTCCACCAAATTTTTCAATTTCCCGATGGCTGGTGGGATATAAGTTAAATTATTGTTTCGCAACACCAATACGGTCAAATGATTGATACTAAATAACGATGCAGATGACAGTGAAGTGATGAAATTGCGGTCCAAAAATAGTCTCGTACTTTGCTTCATTGCAATGTGTGTAAAATCTGATAATTGACTTGGCAATTCTACCAGTTCCGATTGTGACAAATCAACAGTTGATCTTCCTTCTTCAATAGCCGCTGTAATAATATCATTGGCTCGTTTTCCAGCAGGGTCAGTGGCGCTATCTGGTTTGGGGTCATTAAGTTTGATCGTATCATCAAAAAAGCATGCATTATTATCATTGTTATAAATATCAGTTGAATGTTCTGGAGAGCTTTCAAAATGAATTGGTGGTGACGAACTCACCATATCTGCGTAACTAACGCTTTCGGATGTTGGCATATGATGCATAAAATCTTCACTAGTGGGTTCATCAATCATTCGTCTATTACCATCATTCAAGTCGGCGTGTGAATATTGTTTATGTACCAATGGTGATTGATCAAGATCTCGTTTTTTATGTTTTGGTTTCGTACTACTATTTAGGTCATCAGGTGTGTTGGTCAAAGAATCAACTCTATCACGTTTTCTCGAGTTTTTTTTTCTAGAGCTTAGAATAGGAGCGTATGGTAATTCCGATTGTGATAACCGTGATGCGTCATAATGAAACGGTTGAACTTCCCGATTTTTGTGATCCGATGAGGGCGTTAGTGGATAGTTTTTTTTGTCTTCATAGCGGTTAGCAGATGCAGATTGTTTAGTTGGGGTACTAGTTGTGTTTGAATTGATTCGATGTGCTGGAAGTAATTCTCTCATTACAATATGTATATCTATAAGTAAAAACAATAGAAAATAGAATACTAAAAAAAAAAATTTAAAAAAACCGGAAAAGGAGGAGTATTTATTGAATATTGAGATGGTTGGCTTTTAGGGTCGGGCCAACAAAAAAAAAAAATTATATATATTATATAAAAAATATATTTGTAGATCCTCTAGATATATATATAGATCCAGCCACCAGACTTGTCCTGGTCAACCCAAAGCTTTTTACCGGTACGGTAAGTTTTTGTTTGGGGAAGAAAAATAAACGGTCGTATTACTTATAGATATGTTTTAGGCGTGTATAAAATTCCACACGTTTGACTTGCTCCCAAAGCTTTAAAAATTGAAAGAAAAAAAAAAAGAAGACAGCTAGCTAGCAGCTGAGCGTGACGCGCTTGCAACTGGCCTACACATCGTAGCGCTGTTGTATGCTTGTAAGTGTTGCCACCGTGCGGGAGATGTCTTTGATTCAATTTCCACTCATCTACCGTTGCCGCAGTCCCCGGAAACAGTTCTGTACGTAAATTTATGTATGTTATATTATGGATAGTAGTCCTTGACTACTACTCTCGGGCTTACACATTTTGAAAATATCATCAAAAAAAAACTTTGTCAATAATAATAACAAGGTTGAAACTTTTTTTTTAAACACAAAGGTTTCGTATCAGATTAAGTTTGTAGATTTTAATTAAGTTTTGTTGCAAAAATCCTATGAACAGCCTATCTAAACCATTTTTCTCATTGTAATTTTATTTTATTTTTTCTTTTTATTTTTTATTTTTATCTTCACTTACACTTTTAACCACCCCAGATCTATTTATTCGATAAAATGGGTATACCAGTATGGCGAGACAAAAAGCGGAAGAAAAGGTCATCAAAAAGAAGGTGTAACAAATCGATAAGACAAACGGTTCCTCCTGTCACCAGCAATATTCAACTTCAAGATAGATTTGTAGATGATCAGTCGGAGTTACAACAGCAACAACATCTTCGGCAGGCACAACAACCACGGGGGACTATAATAGATGGGGTTGAAAACAATCTACTTGCGGTGTTGGAAAGAAGGGCTGATCACCGAGCTTTGAATCTTTCTTCAGATGAACAAGCCAGTCTGCTTCGTAACCGCGACCGGCAGATTGAAATTTTACGATCTGCTGTACAACGAATTAGAGACCGTCATGATTTTGATGCTAACCTGAGTAATGATAATTCTAATGCTTCTGGTGCTTTGTTACGGAGAAGAAATGCCATAACAAGGCGAAGCGATGTAGTAAGAAGAGAGATGGCTTTGAATCGCAGAGGCAATATGGTACAGGGCTTCGACATGATACGGAGGATGCGTGGGACGCTTAATCCCAATATGGACTATAATAATAATAATGGGAATATACAACTACCGAGATCTTTATCTACAGGCACTGATCAAACTACTTTGGAAAATATATTCCATTCTTTCAACCCACAAACTACGGCAGAACTAGTTGTTATAAATCATGCTGTTAGTAATGCAATAGACAATCATGATGGTGGTGACGTTCCTATAGAAGCAATCACTATACCAGTACACGAAGAGTTGGATCAGTATCGGGCTCGATCAAATTGGAGTCGGCTAGGCCAGTTATCTCAGATATCTTTGGAACGACAACTGCAACATGGAGGGACTGTACCTAGTATACAAAGACAAGTTCATTTTGAACAGGCAAATAATATCGATAGTATATAAACATTTACTTTTATTGTTTTTTATTTATTTATTTATTTTATGAATGTACTTTTGGAATTTAATTCTTTTTTTTTTTTTTTAATATCATCAATTTAATTTGTTTATTTAATTAATTTTTTTTTTTTTTTTAGCTTTCATAATACCTAATATTAATTTGACAGCTAGAACCTTGCTGATGAGAGTGATAATGGGTGCACCTTATTGGCGACCATACAAAAGCAAGGTACCAAGATGCAAAAAACTACACGGTACGAATGAAAAAGTTGACCCTGGTAGCCAACCCATAAACGTAACTCCACCGCCATCAGCACGCATATCAACCCCACCAGGAACAATCGCATTAATAGACAGAATCATACATGAGACACCCCAAGAAGTAATAGAAGAAGAAGTGGAGTTTCAGCCAAATAATGAGTATGAAAATTATCGACTAGCTTTTTTCGACCAGCGGTTTTTAGAAAGAGAGCGAAGAACGCGGGCAGCAACCCAAACTGATAATGAACAACCAGCACAACAACCATACGAAGGAACTTTGGATTTTTACAATATTGTTCGTCAACTGCCTATAAATATCTTAGTTAATGAAAGAAATACTGGCTATGGAACAATCCCTGGTCCTACACCTCGATCCAGACAACTACCATTACTGGCAGATGGTCACCCAATACCAGACGACCCATTGATACTGTCCGAAATTGAACGAAAGCATATCTCTAGTATATTTGAATTTTTCAATCCCGAGGATATTGGCCAGTATGTCATTATTAATGACGGTATCACTGTGGAACTCTGTCGTATTAATAGAAACAGACACAGTGCACACGATGGAATTTTTTATAACCGTCATCGCAACGTTCTCAACATTCAAATGGGGCCGATTTACTATCCAATACAAAGTAAGCTAGTTGAGTATCTAACATCGAGGTCAAACAGGGTACGGCAGAGAATCCTCAGTACTTTACCAACGCTCCAACATCAAACAGTCGTGGGTGTTGCAACTGGCAATCACTTATTAAACTTTGATCCGTCTGCTCTTTTTGACGGTAGTAACAATAGAATTAGGGGTGGTAAAAAGTATAGGCCATGGTTTCGGGAACGTATTCGATTCATTGGCCCTGATAGAACGATGGTTATTGTACCTAGAGATGAATATAATTACGACGACGGTGACAGTGAAGGCGACGATGATGATGGTGCTTTTAACAATAATGATATTACTATTTTGTAGCTTCGTAATAATCTATATATTTTTTTTTAATGTAAGTAGCTGATGAGGATTTTGCTAAGGTTAATTAGCTCTGTATTTGAACTTAAAATACGTGCGGCGGCGTTTATTTACTACTATTTGTTTATTCTTGTCACTCTCCCTATGATATTTTATTTTCTTTACAGCGCTAATATTATTTTCTAGAATTTTTCCTAGTATATAAAAAATAAAAATAAATAAAAAGAATGATAGATACATCTGATGTAGGATATTACAATTTATAAGGTATTGTGCCACCCAACCTCGGCGCTAACACTAAAACGTTTATTATTTTTTACCAGAACTAGCACGAGCAGAAACATCTGTGCCACCAGAACAAACAGATTCAATATCCAGAACAGCCAAAACCACCTGGACACACAATGCCACCCGAATATCCAGAACAATCTGAGCAGCCAGAGCGACCAGAGCGACCAGAATCACCAGATTTTTCATGTCCACCTTCCCCTTCACAGTGACTACCAACTCCAGGCCGTTTGAATGTACAAACATCGCTGCAGTCTCCACAAACGCCAAACACTCCAGGGCTACAAGAACCTCTAGGTCCTGCCGAACTAATAGAATCAACAGAATCTCCACAACAATCAGAACCAATCGGACCTTCAGAACGGCAACAGTCACCACCAGTAGAACGGTCACCACTGCCCACCCAGCTTGCAGGCCAAATCACAGACTATCAACAATCACAAAAAAATGGAGGAACTGATCAAGGTTGCAGCAGTAGCAGTAGGGTAAACCGCGACTTCATAGCCCAACGGTTCAAAGATATTGATCAAGTTCGTAACCCATGTACTAATGATCGCAATCGTAATGTTGTAGCTTCTCGTCAAACGCGTACAATGGTACGATTTCGAAACCTTCCGATACTAAACAGCAGAAATTTTGGCAATAGCACTAGCATCAATTTCCCGACAGCTCCACATCCATCTGGGACCCGACGGCCACATAGACGGCGGCCACCACCAATTTTTCAGCGACAGTTGAACGCAGCCATGCCGCGATCAGATACAAACGGTGAGGTAGGTTTGAACACTATTTTTAACTTTTACGAACCAGAAGAGTTTGGTGAGTATTTGATTATAAATGATGTGATATCTGTGGAATTTGAAAGGTTGAATAGAAATACAAGTGGGCTGTTTAGATTACAACGTAGAAGGGTCGATATACGGTTATTGTCAGTTGTAGGTGATAGATTGGAAATGTATAGAAATGGGTCGCTTAGAGATCGACAGGATTTATTGGCTGGGATGGAAACTTTTCGAGGGAGAAGTATTATTGTTGATGTTAGAACTCATCAGGCATTAATAAGGTTCCAAGATGTCCATCCATCTGCTATCGATACCAATACCAATACCAATACCAATACCAATACCAATACCAATACCAATACCAATACCAATACCAATACCAATACCAATACCAATACCAATACCAATACCAATACCAATACCAATACCAATACCAATACCAATACCAATACCAATAACCTTAGAAATAATAGCAATAGAAACAACAACAACAATACAAATTATGGTAGTGGTCTTCCCTGGTTTGCGGTGAGAACTCGAAGTATTACTGTAGGTCTTAGCATGACTTTGCAAAGAAATTCAAATAATGACATTAACGATGATAGAAATAGAGATAGTGATGCCGATGGTGACGGAACGGTTCCATAGCTTGCGACCTTTATAGATTTTTCTGCTCTACTATATTGATCATTTCAATGATTGTGAAAATCTTTGAATAAAAATCAAAAACTTTTTTTATTTAAATAATTTACATCAACACACACTTTTCGCTTATACTTCTCTGATCTCCTTTACCGCTATTCCGTAACGCTACTCTTGTCGCTTCCAAAAACACCTCGTTAACCCCATCATCAGTTTTTGAAGAACATTCTAAATATTTTGATGCACCTATTTCATTGGCTTTTTCCTCCCCTTGTTTAAAAGTGGTCGGTTTATAATCCTCATTAATCTTTTTCAATCGTATCAATGTATCTGGATCATCTCGTTGGTCTTTTTTTGTACCAATTAACATGTACGGTATCCCTTTACAATAATGTTTAACCTCGTTAGCCCACTTATCACTAACATTTAATAAGCTATCCGGGCTATTAATAGCAAAACATATTAGTATTACGTTGGCGTCGGGGTAACTCAATGTTCGCAGCCTGTCATATTCTTCCTGCCCCGCGGTATCCCATAATTCTAGTTGTATACGATGGTTATTTAGTTCCACATCTATAATCTGTGATTCAAATATTGTCGGTACATATTTATCTCGAAACTTTTTATCAACAAATGTGTAAAGCATACTTGTTTTACCTGACGCCCCGTCGCCTATAACTACGACCCGCTTCCGAGGTGGTGGCTTTTTTTTCATGCTTTTCATGCTAGCCGTCCTAGTTATAACCGTTGATTTCCCCATCACCTTCTATTATTGTTGTTAATATTAATTAGTATTTATTCTGTAGCGAGTGTAAAAGCAAAAAAGAGTAGCTTTGAAAATAAAAAAAAAAATAGAAAAAGACTGTTCAAAAAAAGAGAACAATGTTAGCAGATAATGAAACTTCTGAAACGGTTATATAGCGCTGATATGAGCAGAGCGAAGAATAGTAAAAAATAAAATCTGTGGTTATGAAAAAGTAAAATAAAGTTTTTATTGGAGACAAAAGGGGTTGTTTGTTTGTTTTTTTTCTTTTCTTTTGGTACTACTTAAAAAAGAGCCTCATTAGTACTATGAGTTGACAGGTTGACAAATATTAACCGCTTTAAAAACCACAAATTTAAATAAACTGTTGAATATACTAATACTTTTTATATGTCAATATTTTTCGAATATTAATCGACAAACTCAAACAATATTTTATGTTTGAAAAAAAAACAAAAAATAACGCGGTCATTAAAGTATGATTATTGACATAGAGTTGAGACATTGCTGACTAGTATACAAATTTCTGGGCTTGAGCTGTATATAAAAACATGCTGGTCATCTTTTTACTGCTTTTTATTCTATTAAAATATTGTTTATGGTGATAAATTCGTAACAGCGGCTGTTGAGCCGCATAGTCTATGAAAAATAAAAAACAATAACAGTGATCATCAGTAGTTTTATACATTTTGGGAATGATAGGCATGGTTTACTATTGCGCATAAACGAAAACCGTGTTCGTATTTTTATAAAGGCGGCGGCCCCGCGATAAAAGCCTTATTATATATATCATTATGTCAATACAGCTTAGGGCACATGAAAAAAAAAAAAAAAAAAAAAAATTATTGTAAGTCAGCTTCCTGATCGATGGTTATGGGTCCAAGCTCAGGAGAAATTCTACGTGTTGAAACATAAGGGTGTAAGATTTTGTAGTAAACGGTTAAATCATATGTTGATACCAGTACAAAAACATTTCGTACCTATGCGGCCTTTACTACAGCCCTCGTGCTGTCATATCAATGTAAGCATCTTTTTTGGTTATAACTATAGGCCTCAGTATACCTACCATGGTGGTGACTTGGATTGAAAAATTAATTTGACAAGAGCTTTAGAAATTTTCTTGGTCTGAAACCTGTCATACATTCAAATCGGAGCCGCGACACTTTCAAGATCTCCTGAGTTGAATGGCGCCCCGGCTATATAATATGATAAAGCTTTGATAGTTGATGCATATATTAATTATTGTAGGTACAATAAGTAAATCATTGTTTATTATTGGCTCGGATGGAAAGCCGCAATAAAACAAAAAAGGTTATAACCGAGAGAATGAAAGAAAAAATATGAATAAAGTTAACGTCAAACCTGATATTAGGATCGATGCATCGGATATATTCAAAGCACTTTCTCGACAAGGCCTCAGGTCCTACATTATCAGATCTTAAATTTAGTTAACCAATGTGTAAGACTAATTGTCATGATTTGCGAGATTTAATAAAAAGAAGAAGTTAAACGCTTGTGATAAGCTTAAAATCACAATTTAAGTCTTATTGGTGCATATAAATTCAAAAGCATAAGACATCTCCCAACTGTAAGGCTAGTTTGCGACGAAAGCGTGTAAAAGCGTTACAGCAGCCGCCGGATCGGAAGGAAAAAAAAAAAACAACAAGAATTATATACGATATCTTTATATATGAATATTTTTATTTAAAAAGTATTTTAGGTTTGAAAATGACTTTCAACGGTACCCCGTTTGCTTTAACAGTCTAGCTTTTTCATATATTTGAATTTAAGAATAAGAATACAGTTCTATCGATAAAACTGAATCCATAGTCCCATAACAAAATAATATTTCTAGTGTATTTATGACAGCTGAAATTTTTTTTTTTTTTTTTTTCGTAATATTTACATTGTACACCAATTGTGCACTAAATTTTTCAGATGGGCCGTATCCATCCCACTACGTTGGCCAGCCCCATCTAGATTAGGTAAAAAGGATTTCGCCATTCTCTTTTTAACATTGATTTAATTTCAAAAAATAAAAATAAAAATTAAAAAATTTCTTGTTCCGAAAATGATATCTAATCAATCAGAACGATCAGATGGTCTAGCCCCCAATCTTTTTTAAACCTTACTCATAAGGTTCCCATTAAGGTACTTTTCCCCCTATACACCTTCATTTAGACTCATTAATTATTTTCTTTTGTTTGGATTTCTAAACCTGTTATTTATACCGTTAAATGGATCTTTATCTTCGAGTAAATATCTATCATGTTTTTTACGATATTTCTACAGGTATGATGGAGTCAATTGAGAACATTCTCCACAGGAATATTCCAATGCTCAATAGTGTGATGCTAGATTCTTTTTTTTATTATATATTTTTTATTCATTTTTTGTTTTGTTTCAAAAGGCGAAGCAACAATCTGATGCAAGTCGTTCTATTCGAACCTCTGCAGTATAAATTTTTTTTTTTCTTTCACATATTAATAACACCGATCTAGGACAGCCGGACTTCTAAACTTACACCGAAAAGAAACCCCGACGACCCGGTGCTCGGGGTTCTTTTTTTTTTTTTTCAGAAAATTCCTTTTGTCATGATTTAATAAGCGTGCCACACCCACCGCTAAAATTCACTCTACGCACTGGATGTACGTACTAATAAATATCCCTCGTCTCTTATTATTCTCTCTCACTTTTTTTTTTCCTGCTTTTTTAGCAGTTTTTTTTTTTTTTTTCATATATAATTCTTTCACATCCTCTTCTTGAAATTTTTTTCTTTTCATTTTTTTTCATTTTTATTACTTTAATTTAGATTAAAAGTATACCTACACATGGCTATAGATTTCAAGAGTTTACTAACCAACAATACAAACAATATGTCGAATCAATCAACTCAACAACCGCCACCTCCGTCCTCACCATTGCCAAAAACTGCAGCTGAAATTGAACAAGAAGACTATGAAGCATTGCCTGAAAATGCTACTTTAACTGCTAGTTTGATAGCTGGCGCATTTGCAGGTATTATGGAACACTCTGTCATGTTCCCAATCGATATGATCAAAACTAGAATGCAAGTTGCATCAAGTAGCGGAAACTATACTGGTATCTCAAACGCAGTCACTAAAATCTGGTCCACTGAAGGTGCGAGATCCTTGTGGAGAGGTATTTCATCAGTGGTCATTGGTGCTGGTCCGGCACATGCGGTTTATTTTGGGGTTTATGAAGTTGTCAAATCTAAAATGGGTGGCAACTCGGATTCACATCATCATCCATTTGTTACTAGTGTGGCTGGTGCATCAGCTACTACTACATCAGATGCATTAATGAACCCATTTGATGTCATCAAACAACGAATGCAATTATACGGTTCGCGATACAACTCATTTAGCAAATGTGCTCTAGATATTTATAGAAAAGAAGGGTTTTCGGCATTTTATGTATCTTATCCAACTACATTGATCATGAACATACCATTTACTGCAGTCAACTTTACAGTCTATGAATCTGCTTCTAAATTTTTAAACCCTCAAAAGAAACACAGTCCTTTGTCCCATTGCATTGCCGGTGGGTTGGCCGGGGCCACTGCTGCCGCAATCACCACACCGTTAGACGTTGTCAAAACTTTATTACAAACTAAGGGTTATGAAGGAAGTGCATCAAGTGTCAACTCTTTTGTTAGCGGTGCTAAATATATTCACACTACTTACGGATGGAATGGATTCGCGAGAGGTTTGCGACCAAGAATAGTCGCTAACATGCCATCTACTGCCATTTGCTGGACTGCCTATGAAATGGCCAAATTCTATCTTCACAAAACTGAATCTTTTGGTAACAAAAATTCAAGCACTGTTTTGAATTAGAATTTTTTTATCCATATTTATAATTTTTTTTTTTTTTTTTTTTTGTTTTGTAATATATATAATACATCTGATAGATCTTTTTACTTATTAATACCTTAATCAGAATTTTCCAGTGCGGCTCGCCAACTGCAAAATGATGCAAAATTACAATACTTGCATTTGATATTAATGTCGGACTTTGAAAAAACCCCGAGTGGCGGTCGCTGGTTATCCCAAAACATAAACGTGAACTCTATTAGTTGTGTTAGAGTCGGGAGATCAAATTGGTAAGTAATTTTTCCAATAGTTTCAATTGTTTTATTTGGAGCTCTGCCACGGGTGCGGATGTATTCGACATGAAGATCAGGCGAGAGCCTTATATCGGTGTTTAGCTGCTGAAGATTAGAAATAATTTCGTAAAGCGTTGAATTATTTGTTTGATAAAGCTCTAGTAACTGTGGATTTAATGGTTTGTTACCATCTAGATCTAATTGTTCAAAAACTTGCTCGAAATTTGTGGTTTTCATATTGTTTAGCAGTTGGTGGTATACTAATAATTGGTGGTATGCAGATAATTGTTGCGTTTTATCAGGCAGCATATTAGATGACCTACTTTTGTTATCAATGATTTCAACCAACCCATTATCTTTATTGACCATCAGATGATCAATATATCCTGATACTACTCTTCCATTAATTTGCCCTACTACATACAATTCTCTACATTCTCCATATTTTGACAAATGCCCTAACCTTTGACACGCATCTAACAATTTCTTGCCCCAAGTATCTTCATTTGATACCAACATTTGTTCGGGTACAACAATTTTTTTTTCTTCAACATGTAATAACGAATCCAACTTTTGATGTAAATCAATACCTCTTTGCATTGCTTTATTGGGAACTTGGACTTTGCTGCTAATAAACTCATAAAAGTTCCTCAACTCACAATACTTTGTCGTCAAATCAGTCACACTAAACTTGTTTTTTCTAAACAGCTCTGCAAGGCTTTTTTTCTCTAGTTTTGTGGGTAAATAATGTGGGTTTTCAATTTTGACCAATTCTTGTATCGCCGGTTTCAGCGTTGATAAGATTGACACTTTGGAGGTTTGGTTGATTAATAATTGCTTCATCTTGATAGTTGTGAGGTGTGTTTTTGAGCTAGTAGACTAAATACTACACAAGTTCCTAGAAATCCAATTAGGTTAAAAAATGCTTGTCGCGAGTATTCTCGTTCTTCTTTTTCAGTTCGAAAGGATGCAAAAATTCGGCGTAAGTTTGGTAACACCATTTTATGTCGATAAGTGATCAGAAATTATCAAAAAAACCAGAGAAAATAAAAAAAAATAAAAAAAATAAAAATAAAGTTGGGAGATTTGGTCAGTTGTAACGATATCACTGCTTGTACCCCCAAACCCATCGGACCATAGCCGGTCCGATGTATATCAAGATAGCGCTTAAAGCATATTCAAGCCTATATATAATCTATATTCTATGTACCAATTCTCTTCTGCTTCCTCACTCAATATAGTGAGGAAATCTATTCTAATAAACTTTGTCTGTTATACTACAAAACCTCTTCTATCAGCTATATACAGCTATATCAAGCCTGTAAACAAGTTACAGCACTTCATCACGCTGAGAGTTAAGATCTAGCTAGACAAATATTGTTATATCAGTTCCGAGTATGAGGCTCGTGCATGATCGGGCGTGTTAATTTAGGTCCGACGAATGTAAAAAAAAAACGCGTGTGGCATTCGTAATTTTATTACTTGTATAATTATTTGATACATCAGTTAACTGGATCATCATCATCCACTACTACTATTACCATTGTTTTTATCTCCATCATATTTGTCAGTAAAGAATGTCAATTTGTGAGGAACATTATTGTCAAGTTCACAACCTTTCACGAAATTATAATTCTTCCCGTCAATATATTTTTTAACTTCATCCAATGTGCAATAGATATCATCACAATAATCCAATTTCTTTGGAGACTCGTTCAAAACTGCCCTTATCTTTTTTGTTCCATTACAGTCTAATTTTTCAAAAATCAGTCTTCCCATCATTGGTGTTTGTCGAGTTCCGGTAAAGTTTGTATGAGCTGCATTATGAGCCATGATATCTTCTGGATAATGAAACAATCCCATTGACACAATGAATTCTCGTAGATTACTATCATGAGCAAAAGATACGGTGACAGGTTTCGTACCTTTTGTGAAAATATCTAGCATTGATTGACCCATTAACGACCCCAATGTTGGTGTGATTTTTAATCCATAACCTACTGAATAATAAGAAATAATATTATACAAATAATCATATTTTTTCCAATCTTCCTCATCAAACAATCCACAAAACTTGGATTGACCTGTAGCAGTCAGTTCAAATGGACACATATCCATTAATGACACTAAATTCCTTGCAGTTAATTCGACATCAGTGTATTCGTTCAATCTTTTGGCAATGGGTTTAAACGTATCTGGAGAATTTTCATATTCAGAAAATCTAACCCCGGTTTTTCCTCTGCCTAGGTTAACATTACATGAAAGCTCTGGTGTTAATGTGTTTGCACCTCGATCATGTCTTTCTGGTATCCGAATCACCGTCAGGTTCAATTGTTTTGCAAACCACTCGGCAGTTTGGACCACTCTGGGCATGTCACTAGCAAAAACACTATCCCCACTTGTTAATAAATGGCTATATTGTTGATAAAACCAGTATGCAAATCGTTGAGCACTTAATTCCCCACTATATGTATTATTTGTAGTTTCAGACCCAGCATTATCTTTATCCATAAACATTTTATAGTCTTTGATAATTTCCAATGGTCCGGATACTTGACTATTTTGTAATCGTTTAACTACTGCGTCCATTCCTTCAAACGTTAAAGGAACTGGGTATCGTTCGCCATGCCGTGCTAATGTAAACACTTGTTCGATTTTACAATTAGATTCAGGGAGTTTGTATTCACCGAGTGGAACATATGGACCATTGGATCCTAAAAGTGGAAGAATTTCCTCCAATTTGTTGGATAAAGGGTTTGGGTAAATACTAGTGGCTGAGCATAAGCTAGCAAAATAATAGATGATATTTTTAGTTTTCATGCCTCAAATAAAACAATCAAATAGCTGGTAGTGATAGACTGAAAAAGAGAATAAAACTTGCTGAAGTTTTTCACTTACTATAGATATGTGTTGTTTTTTTCTCCCCCAAAAAATAGACGCCAATTACTTAATGGTTTTGAATAGAATTTTTTATTTTTTTTGTTTTTTGTTTGTTTGTCTTTTTTTTTGTTTTGTTTCTTCACATCAAGCAGTCGATTGATATTGCCAATTTTAAATACATGAAGGTGTTGGTAATATTCTGTATACCTGCAGCTGTTGCACAGTTGTTACGACAAAACCATGCATTTTTTGATCTGAAACCCAACACTTTAAGTACCATAAAATACCCAGATTATACCACTACTAATTCTAATTTGCAAATCGATAGGTCTTCTAATACCAGCGAACATGATACATTTCAGGTTTACGCGCCATTACCCGACTATGGTGTTCCTATATATACCCAAGAGCTTGTTTCACATACTTTTGCTAGTTCTTACAATAACCCAGTAACTATACAATACAAACCTCCGGATTTGGATTTCAACAAAGTGGTATTGAAATTGGATGTTAAAACTAATGGTTATCAATATGATAGATTAGGGTCGATTTTTTTGGGTGGAGTGGAAATTTGGCGCACCAGCACAGCAGAACCCGGTGGTAAAGAAATCAAATTTGGTCATGTAAAAGATGTCACTAGACACTTGAGTTTGTTTCAAGATAAACGTCCTTTGGTATTTACATTAGATAATTTTATTGACGAAAAATATACTGGAGCTTTTGAAAGTATATTAACCGCCAATTATTATAATAAGACTATTAGTCCAGAACCATCATCAGTTACTTCAAGTTTTAGGAAGTCAATTAAAGAAGTGGTACCCGCATCTTCAATCACCCCCTTATTGTTAAAAAAACCAGGAATGCTATGGTCATACCCAAATGATGAGATGGCAATTGAGATTGAACCATTGTCACGAAATACTACAAGGGTTGGGATTGAGATTTTGGCTACCGGTAATGCCAATGAAGAGTTCTGGTATTCATCGGTGACTAACGAAACTATTTCTTATTTAAATATGGAAAGCTCGAGGCAATCGCTGCCAACAAGAGTGGTTGATGTGTTTATTAATAACGAATTAGCAGGTCAAGCATTGCCAGAACTAGTCATATATAGCGGTGGTATTAGCCCATTCATGTGGGCTCCAATAGTTGGTATCAATACCTTTGACATTCCGCATTTGTATATTGATTTGACCCCATATTTACCAACATTTTGGGCTAAAGATACTACGATTACTTTAATGGTATCCAATGGTTTGGAAAATGAGTATGTCAATAATAAGGATTGGTTGGTGAGTGCAGCATTAATAACATGGGAATATCCCGATGTTATTGGTGATGGTCATCGAACCGTTGATACACATTTGTCAAATAATAGTCATTACAGCACAGTGGCTCCATATTACACATTGAGTCAACATGAACATACTTCTCAACATGATGCCGATTCGTTGCACCAGACAGTTGGCGTTTCTAATCAAATAAGTAGAGATGCACATTTAGTATTTTTGCATACCAAAACGGGCCAAATGGAAGCCCTGCATGTCGAATGGAACCAAGTTTTATTAGGTCATTCATTTATGGAGATTAATGATTTAGGATTCCCAAGACAGATTGGACATTTCCAAAGTGAGAGGAGCTCGTTGGAAGTAACTGATTTACAAAACCATCAAGTTTTTAAACCAACTGATAGTTTAATTGAAACACCAATGTTGATTAATTTAGAAAATACCGATTCGTTGGCCAATGCGCGAATCATTAGAAAGGCTAGTAAATTTGATTCAAATACTGGATCTATCATTCAATACTTGGTATCTAATTCATCAATAGTCCATTCATCATTATCAGACAATAACAGTTGGAAAGCAGTACAAGGTAAAGCAGTGTCTCAACAAGCTATTATCCACCAGCCGCCTAATACTAATAGTGTTTATATGCAACATGTTGGGGCTAGTGATGGTCAATTGGTGTTTGATGGCAAATGGCGAGGTGAATTAACTAAAGTCACAGTGGCCCCCGATCGAATGAATAGGTTTATCCAAAAAATTGAACCAGTTAAGGAATTTATTGTTAACAATGCAAAAAATGTGAAACAATCGCCTCCAAAAAAAAAAAAATATAAAAAAAAAAAATTTCAGTTTATTTAAATAGTAAATTAAAATCCCATTGATAATTTATCCAATTGATCTTCTAGTTCGTTGATCAAATCATCGACTTGATTAATCTCCACCGGTGTAATGTCGTCAGTTTCATCTATAGTTTGCGGTTTAAATTCAATTGTACAAGACTGGTTGTAAATGTGAGACGATTCGCCACAAGCTTTGTCCGCCTTGTGGGCCAAGTTTGGGAAATGTTTCTCAATAAATGGCTTCCCACATCCCAAATGTTCTGTCACCACCCAACCATTGAACACCAATACGCGTGAGAATAGCGAATAATCCAAATTTGTATCCTTTGGGATGAAAATCTTCTTATCAATTGACAAACTTTCCAGGTACTTGCAGTTATCCGCCAGACTGATCAGTCCATCGATACCGATGGATAAGTGTCCATTGATTGCAAAATTTTTAAGTGTTGTTAGCTTTTCAAATGGGAGCGTGTCAATGTATAGATGGTATTCTTCTGGGAATGATTTTATACTTAATGATAATGAATCAAGGTTCTGGCAATGGTCTAAGACGGTGGTTAGACTATCTATTATACGAGATAAGTCTTGCTGTTCCATTTGAACGTCCAGAGTCAATGATAACGATTTGATCGTGGTTGATAATGGTGTTAAGAAGATAATTGACAAAAATTCAATGATTTGGGGTAGTTGTGTAACTGTTAGAGTTAAAGATAGTTGTAATGATTGTAAATGGATTAAAGCGCAAGTGATGGAGGTTAAACTTTGAGCTTGTGCGGTTAGAATTGGTAATAACGAGTCCAGATCATTGAAGGAGTCGATTGACGGGTTGAATGAGAATTTTGCAAGGTTTCCGATTTCCATGAGATTGATGGTTTCCATCGACATTGATTGCTTGATTTCTAAATGATGAAAGTTAATGTTTTTTAGCACCTGGTAATTCGAAGGTGTAAGTGTTCCTAGATCAATCCGGTCGAAATTCCCAAGTTGTAATAGATCGAAATAGTCGGTCAAATCACTGATCTCGTCATCAAACCTGATCCAAATGTTTTGGAACTTTTTAATATTTTCCAAAACTTTTTGGTTGACTATATCACCTTTACGCACCACAATGTATACATCAGTCAACTCCCCCTCAACCTGGCTACTGTTTACATAACTCAGCATTTCCAACTCACACCAGAGTTTTTCCAGGTTACGAAAAATTAAGCCATTTTCCCAACCTTGTTTGATCACTTCATTATTATTGTCATCTTCCCCGAAATCTAAAAAAGCCGACTCTTCTTTAGTTTCATCATTTTCACAGTTATCAAAAGTTCTAATATACTTGCCGTAAAAGTTTACTCGATCTATACTCTTTTTCAGCCCGTCTTTATTGTAGTGATAGACCAAAATTGGTACTAACTGGCGTAGAGTTGTTAATGATAATGACAAAACTTCTCGAAACCATTGTTTGTTCACTAATGAATGGGTGGGGATTCTATTATCATTTCTATCATTGGTGTTGGGTTGTAGGTACTTCCAGATTGTTTTTTTTATTTCTATGGGTAGGCTATTGAACGTCATTGGTACTTCCATTTTTAACGCACTAATATATAGCAATGGTTGGTTCGTGATGTTTGTATGCAAAAAGACTGCTTGTGAAAAAATTTAAATACTGGATAATTGAATAATAATAATTGGGTTTTATTAAATTTTTTATTTTTTTGTTTTTGTTTTTATTTTTATTTTTTTCTTTACCATACGCAGGCCGAGACGCGTCTCAGCTGATCTAGGTTGCTCAAGACAAGTATACGGAGATCTGTTTTTGGCAAAAATATTTTATGTGCTTTTTTTTTTTTTTACTCTCTCACATGCCAGCTACATAAAAACACGAGCGATCGATAGAAAAAAAAACATCTTTTGTATATATAACAATATTTAACCTAGTTTTCTAGAAAACAAAAATGCAACAACATCTTAACAAGCGGAATATCGTGGATTGTCATGGTGCCAATAGTCATCCTGATTAACAACCCAACTCTTTTCATGCTCAATCATATCATGTTCTGGAGCAGTAACAACCTGCAACATTGCACGAGCATGTTCCGTAGAAGGCTGGTCATGTTGTCGATATTTCAACGAAGCTTGGATCAACTGTTCTGCACATCTAGCAATATCACTCAACAATTTATCCAACATATCAGTTGGTAGAGAGTTTCGAACCACCACTCGCAAAACTTCAATACTATCTTCATTTGGTGGTAATGGATAATTTGGAATGATATACCCTCGAGTCTTTAACAAGGTAGAAACAGCAGATTGTGGGATTTCGGGATACTCTTTTTGGAATTCATCAGATAGTCTGAATGATACCACTGGCAAACCACTATTAAATTTTTCATGATCCGTGTTTTGTAAATCAGTAACGTTAGAATTATGATCCTTTGTGGAATCGAAATTACCTTCATATCGATGGATATCACTCAATACTTCAAAATACCCAGTTTCTTCCAAAAATCGACTCATGATTCGAGCATTGACTAATGAACGTCCATGCTGTTTTGCATATCCCTTTCGCCCTAATGTTACCAATTGGTAATATTGTTGGATAATTTGGTGACCTGGTCGACTGAAATTTAAAGTAAAAGATTCTTCAACACCACCCAAATAACTTAGTTTGAATACCAATTCTTGTGGTAAATATTTTTTATCCTTCCAGATACACCAACCGACACCGGCACTGACTAATCCAAATTTATGACCAGAGGTATTAATACTCAACACTCGTGGGACCCGAAAATCCCACACCAAATTTGGTTGCAAGAATGGAGCAATAAACCCACCACTTGCAGCGTCAACATGAATGGGGACATAGTTGCCAGTTTTTGATTCATAGTCATCCAAAAATTTGTTAACTGCTTGGACATTTTCATAATGACCTGTATAAGTAGAACCCAAAATGACATAAACACCAATGGTATTTTCATCAACAAATTCATTTAATCGATCAACATCCAGACAATATCTTGATTTGGCACAAACTGGAACCATTCTAGCGTCAACATCGAAATATTTGGCAAACTTTTCCAATGCCACTTGACAATTGGCACCCATGACAATATTTGGTTTATCAGTTGGTTTGTTTTGTTTCTTTTGTCGGTGCTCCCATCTTCTTTTCATGGCCAACCCACCCAGCTGAACAGCTTCAGACGAACCGGTGGTGGCAGTCCCTACACTTGAACAGTCTTCAGGTACGTTCCATAAATGACCAATAATACTGATACATCGAGCTTGAATGTTCATCAATTCTGGATACTCACTGGCATCTGCCAAGTTTTTGGTCAAATTCTCCAATGCCAATTTTTCGGAATATTCGCTAACACTGGTGTTAACAAATGACGCCAAGTTCAAATTTGGTCGTCCGTCCAAATCCAATTCTTCGTGTAAAGTTTCATAAGCATCATGACCATCCATGCCCTCGTCAGTGATGTGGAATTTTGCCAATGGGTTCTCAGCAACATTTTGGTGTTGAGCAATCTTGAACTTGCCAGAGTTTTGTGGCAACGTATGTAATTCAGCCAAAATATGTTCTGGATCCAAAGCTTTTGATAGCATTTTTTAGTGTTAGTTTAGTTTTAGTTGTTTTTGGTTATTTATTATAAATAGGGGGATTGGTCTATAAAATATTCAAACATGGAATTTCAAGGGCCTATTTATATGCTTGTGCTATAACATTATGAACAAAGGTCTGGAATTGGTAAGGTTGCTTTGTTTAGTTTGTAGGCTGTGAATTTTTGTTCCGAAAATATCCC
>JAJLUN010000247.1:0-21772 GCA_030564365.1 Blastobotrys arbuscula | reverse complement strand
TGAGGGTAAGTTGTCCATAATTGAAAAAAAAAAAAAAAAAAGATTATAAATTCCGTAGTTAACAGTTTAAAAAATATCCAAGCTTAGGAGAGAAATATTATATTCTTAACGGAAATGAAAGAAAAAATCGGTATTTAAATACTTACGTGTGGAACGAGGTTTCAAACCTCTATCTCGCGAATTTATTGGCTTTTAAACTCTAAATCTCATATAAAGAACTTAATAAACTATATAGTTTCATTAATAAGCTTAATAAACTATAAATTTTCATTACTGAACTTAATAAGCTATAAAATTACATTATTACTGTAGTTGAGTGATTGGTTGTAAATCTTGACAACTTTTCAAAATTTTACAAAGAAAATTGAGTTAGATCTGAATTATAGCCAACAAATAAAATCCATTTATAAGCGCATGATGTTATGCATATATGCAACCTCGATAGCATTTCGCTAGGTTGCACGTTTTATATAAGTAACCGACATAGTGAAGAGGAAGATTATGTTACCACAGCTATTACGAACCAAAGCTCCAAGTTTGTATCTTAGTGTAACCACCAGTAGTAAAATTGGCCTAAAATTCCAGCGGTTTCATGTACTAAAAACCTTAATTAAACAAAAGGATGCGTGAATGCTGTTGCAGTATGTCTACCAAGTTCATACTTGTTAGAGTTAATGCAGGAGGGTTTCAATGCTGGTACATTGAATAGAGGTTTTAATAATGGTGTAGTGAATAAAACTTAAATTAATTTTAAAGTTAGGATTGTATGCGTAGCAGCTTTTTTTTCTGTTCATGAAATTATTGTAATATTTTATAGTTTTGGTAAAATAGTCAAGAAACATTTTCTTAGAATCTATTCTATTTTCTCACTAAAATGTCTGAATCGTCTAATTCAGAACAGGCTCAATTGCCCTGTAACGGGACCTAACGTTTCCAATAGCCAATATAAATCTGGTTTAAAGCTTAAAAGAGAGTAAACAAGGAGTAGTTGAATAAAGTTTAATAGTATAAAATTCCTCAAAGGTTTATGATAAAATAGACCTGGAGCTGATCAATGTTGATTTATTGGATAGACTAGCACTTTATTATAGATGTGGTCCATGGGCGCGGAAATTATTTGCTGCATTTGTTATTGTAGATATATTACTTTATTATTTCTTAGAATGGTGGTGGTCTAAAGAGACCATCGACAAAGCAAGGAAATGGCCTAGGAAACCTAAGAAAGAAAACCAACAAGAGAGGTTATATAACTAAGTCATTAAATGAGTGATTTGAAGTTTGATATTTTCCAAACCTTCCAATTGAGCCAAGTGGTGCAATCTATCCTTGGTTTTGACAGCCGATATATTGAGGAGTACATAAACAAGTAGTACAAAGATAGGGTTTATATAATAGTAAGATCTAGGCTTATACCTAAATCGGTAATATAATACGCCCGATAAACTCCGCTAATAGTGACATGAGGTGCTAGAGTGTAATTCTTACATGCCCACTTCTAATGCGGCTCAATTGCCCACTTCAGATGCGGTGCTAGAAGCATGGCAACAGGTTTATATTATTTTTTTAATCCTAAAGCTGCAATTTGGTTTTGTTGGGATGAGAGAAATAACTGACCTTTTTTGGATGTGTCGAAGGAGTTGAATTTGTTGGAAAATTTGCTTCAAACTGTGCGTAGCTTGTCGACCTCGAAGGGTTGGTTCGGAAGACATAATGAACGTTGAAAATTAAATCTAGACAATATAGAGAGGAAATATAACAATATCTGTCTAGCTAAGTCTTAACTCCCAACGTGATGAACTTTTATTTTTTTTATTTTTGGTAATTTTACACATGACAAAAGTGATAATCTTTGTGTTCTCTCACCCCCTCCGAACACCCAAACCACAATATACGATTTTAGAACTAAACGCGCGTTAGCTAGCTTTTTTTGATAATACTTATATTACAATAAAACAAGGTTTGCCAAATATAAGTTAATCACCAACTACCACGGGGCGCTTTCACTTATACAGCATCGACCTCTGGTGCAGATTCCACTGATATTTGTGGTTCCTTCAATGCCATTGTATTGCTAGACTTCACCAACAACTCTACCGAAATTATTAATAACTCTGATACGCCAAACTTGTAAAACTTGACTGATGTTAGCTTGGTGGATGATATGTACTACAACGCTAGATCTATCCAACTCTACTATTGGCCCAGCAAATAGTATAACGCTGCCAGATACATATTAATTCTACTGATATTGGTGCTATGAATATAATGTCGATATATTTTTAGCTAAATATCATTTATATATGTTTTTTGCATCTTATTCAGGGTGCTTGTTCAAGGTATCGGGATTAATAAACGAAGTAACCTACTTTGTTTATTAATATGTATATGTGAAAGAACCTGCTATGATCATGAGCCGCATCTATATCCGGAGCCGCATGATGTTTCAACTACGATATATAAGCTCCAAAAAAATAACTTCGCAATCAAGGGAAAGAGTTTTGGTTATCAACACACTTGTCAAAATGATAAACAACTCAAGATTTCTATGTTGGCTTCATAACAGAAAACATTACCAAGATGCAGCAAATATATCTGCCTTATTTAGGGTATATAAGCAATTATACACACCCTAAACCCTCTTGTAATCGAGAAATTACCTAAATCACATTTTGCGCTAGCCATAAAAATATATTCGCAAAATCTATCAAGGGCTACTAACAAACCTAGTGCAGCAATAGGCTGTGAATCCGAAACCTCAATTCTCAAACGCTCAAAATATGCTTTGAAACGAACTCTGTTTGACACGTTTTAAAAAAATGGACTAGTTTTTAAACCTGATACTTTGGATCGGTATAAATTGATTGACACGTTTAGGGCGCCCCCGGGTACAATTTTTTGTTTTGTCTTTGTTACACCTCCAAGGAACGTCGTCTAAAACCTACTAGCAACCAGTTATTAATAAAAACTAACGTTTTCCGCGAACTACTTGGTATCTCATATTTGAGACCCAAACTTTGCTGCGTTTTGTGACTTAAAACAAAAAATCAAGCCTGGTGGGTAAATAAAGCTCAGAGTTACGGGTTGATTTCAACTAGCTCACCAGATATCCAGCAATGAACGGTTAGAAAAAAAAAATTATATAGATTAATAATTTACAAAAAACAATTACTACTATTATAACCGAAATTTCATCATAAAATAAATCAAAGGATATTGAAGGTGAATTTACCACTGCTGTAAACATCGGCGTGAATATTAAACGTATACTGAGCATCACTCGAAGTTGCTGGCACATCTTCATTATCCTTGTTAGTAATAATATTAACTGCAATTGTAGGTTGTTCACCATTATGATGCAAAGACCCCGACTGAGCATTAATATTCACTTCTTGAGATAAATTATTCTGCTCAAAATTCCAGACTCGTTTAGCACTCTTACCTGGCGCTTGTTGTAGTACAATATCATTGTGTAAAAATCCAGCATATGCTTGACCACTTGATCGTCTTTTTGGTAAATTTAATGAATTCGGTGCCTCACTTGATGATGGGTTGGCAAAAGTGGTAGCGGCGCTGGTGTTGGTGGTGGCACTGGGATTTAGTCCCATTGATCGAGCAGTTGTGGAATGACGTCTTGGTTCGTTACAGAATGAAGAAAGCGAATTGTTTGTAATATTGGAACGTTTGGATTCGACCGATGCCCTTTTATCGTATGTGTCAGTTACCAAGTTGGCAAAATTACTTGGACCGTTGGATAATAAAGCGCTGGAGTTTGAGATTCTGAATCCAGACATGTCAGCATGTATGGTATTAGTATTGGAGTTTGGAATTGTTGGGTTGTCATCAATATTAGTTATAATCGATCTGGTAGATGGGGCTCGTGTGATGCAATTATCATTTTCGTGAGATCTCGGCCCTTCAGCTTCAACCTCTTTAGGTTCCAAAATGGGTGTCAGATTCAATCCTTTGAAACCTTTGAGGCTATCTTCGATCGATTTTTTAGATTCACCTGATGCTTTTAGTTCAAATGATTTGTCTTGAGTTGTGTTTTCAAAAGCTGATCCAGGCGCCGCTTCAGGCTTTATCTCACGGGCTTCAGCAGAAGCTAAATCTACCAATTCATGGCCCCCATTTAACTGGTCGTGTCCCCCATTCAGAAGATCATATTTCTCATTCAAAAGATCATGTTCCGATCCAAGTTCCCCATTAACAATTCCATTCCTCACACCACTCAAATTTTTCTCTTTTAAATCGCACAAACGTTCCCCAACTAAATCCTTTCCAGCTCCAATTCCCTTGAAAGGACCATAATCTTTATAGAAATTCCATCGCCGCTCACTTGGCGACAACTCCGGTTTAGAAATAGGGTTTTCATGATACAATACCACGTTTTCACCAGGTGCTCTGCAATCCGACTTTCTTTTCTCCTCTTCCATAGGTAGCTCGGGAAGCTTTTTTTCACTAAACAATTTATTGGCCTTGTTTTTGTAAAAATACCACCTAATCTCATTTAAAGAAACCTCTGGCTTTTGTGGGGGTTCGTGGTAAGAAATTCGATTACCTGTATCATCAATTTCAATTTGTTCAACATCACTACCCTCCCGCTCTTTGATACTATCAGCCGGCCAATTAAATACTGGTTTGTTGGATAATGATAATGGAGGTGTCGGTTGCAAAGAAGGGGTTGGAATATTTTTTTCTGAGGGTTCGAATGTTTCAAGTTTGGCTAGTTTATTATTATTAACGTCATGAGCGGAACTTGATAATGAACTTGTTGTATGATCTGATAGTTTGGGCTTTGTAGAAATTTGGGTTGAAATGGAATAAGACGAGTCAAATGGTGAAAATATATTATTCATTGGACTTTCCGTAGAGTTTATTGGGTGATTATCGTTAATTGAGTTGGAACTGCCATTAATTGAAGGAACGGGAGGAGGTGAGGGAGGCAGTGGTAAAGGCCGAGACTTTTGTTTATCCATCAAAGGTTTGTGTGTTTCAAGCAGTGGCCCAAAGGTCTCAGAAGCTGATCGAGAATTATTAAGCAAAGTTTCAGTAGCCAGATAATTTGGATCCAATGATTGATACTCCTCTGCCACAGAAGCTTTATCCGTTGGTAGCGGTTTGATAGATCCTCCATGAAGTAAAGGAGAATCTGGTCGTGGCGGACGAGGTGGGGGAGGAGAAGAAGCTTGCAGATCTTTTGAAATCTCTTTATTTGCAAAATCTTTGGAAAAATCTTTTGAGAACTCTTTGTTGTGAGAGAGCTGGGTTTTATTGAACCGTTTGCTGGAAGTATTTTGTGAGTTTGAAATTTGGTGGTTAATTCTAGTAAAAGGATGGGTTATGGGAGGTAGTGATTTATCAGTTGGCCATGAATGTCTAGCCAAGCAGTAACCATCATGGTGATGTTGTCTTTTTTTTGAACGATGTCGTTTGCTTGAAGGTTTGATTCGATACCAAGATTCGGGGCTTTTGAAATTAGGCATAGTATCAATTTTCAGTTTGGCAAAGTTGTTAGATGAATTTTTGTTTGGTCCAATAGGTGGGCTTTTTTGTGGCGATTTTGAAGGTGGTTTTGTTTTATTCAATTTTGGCGAGTTAATAAAATCGTTGGTCATGGTTGTTAATTTGTAATCTTTTGAACCGTTTAAACTTGTTGTACGTTGAGGAGCTGTGTCTATAGATTTATAAGAACCTGATGGCATGGTAATTATATCTGCAGATTAAAATAGCAAAAAATATGATATTGTAATCGAGAAAGAAATAAAAAAAAGAGCAAAAATTTCGTCTTTATATTTCAAAAAAAAAAAAAAAAAACAATTTGTAGTTTCAATCGTAAAAGTAAAAAGTTTTAAAAAAGATTAAAGGTTTTGCATGGAATAAAGTTTGTGTGTGAGTGTTTTTTTTTTTTTTTTTTTTTTTTTGTGCTTTACGGGTTACGAGCTAAACTGACTTTTTTTTAAAAGAGTTGACGTTCTAAAATCCGCTATATGTAGAATTTATCTATGAACTATAAGATATAAGTATAAAAAAAGTTAGGCAGCTGTCACTGCAAAATGTAAACTTACTAGACTGCTCAAGCTTTTTAAAGTTATGCAGAGATTTCGAAACATTTACCAGATAAGAAAGCTTAACCTAGCTCATTAGGGTGCATACCATAGATATCTTGTAAAACCCGTTTTTCCTATTCTAATTTATAAATTCCGGGTATTTACCAAAACACATTAGATATTTAAGCTTATATGGAGTGTTTTTTCTTAAAAGTTTAGCATTTCATTTATTTATTATACTGATAGACTCTTGAGGGTATTATTTTTCCTGCATATTTTAGGTCTCCGTAAAAACTAATTATGAACATTGGCTAGTTACTCATCATCTGTACTTGTCAATGGGAGAATAAATATTAGCATCAGATGTTAACTTCTTTTAAATACAAAAGTTCAAAGTAAAGAAAGTTTACCAAGTTTTTCAAAGCTTTTTTAAAAAGTTTAAATTTTTATAATAGTCGACATATAAGAATATATATCTCATACCTACTTAAAGTGTTACGTTAACTCCACCATTGGTGATAAACAACTCATACGTATCAATATGCTATAGCCCATGGGTTGGATCCTCGAAATGCTAACTACAATGATTTGGATTCATAACTAATTCGCCTTTTAAAATCGTGGCTGAAAAAACATAACAAAACAGAACAAAAAAAAGAAAAAGAAAAGGTTTTCAATGTTTCTGTTGGTTTGTTTCCAATCTTTACTGCTCGAATCTAGTTAACAAACTCCAGTCATTCATAATACATCGAAAACTTAGCTAACTACGACGGTTATTGGCTTTATCCTTTCTTTACACTATTGATTAAAACGGTATAGTCTTATCATTCTTCAAATTCATCACCGTGAGGCTCAAAAGAGTGATACTAAGATAAACAGATCGTCATTTCATTGACTGTTCTCGGGCATTTTTTTATTTTTTATTTTTTTATTTTTTTATTTTTTTATTTTTTCAATAAACGCGAGGTGGCTGATTTTACACGTGACGGAGATTAATAAAGTTTATTCTCGCGCAATAAACAACGCCACGAAAACTCAAAATGTGCATTCTCAGATAGCGTCCAACCAATAAAAAAATAGGCCCGAGTGCTATTGTAGAATATGAGGAAACTTTGTAATAGAATAATTAGATTATTGTTATTAGGTAATGAAGCTCAATACGCGATCCAAGCCCCAAAATAATTAACTAACCAGACAATTCAAAAAGAAAAAAAAACTGACTTGCTCTGATGAAAGGAAGCAGAGTCAAACAATGCTATTTAGAAAGCAGTGTTACTAAAATTAGAAGAAGAAAAAGCATAGATTTTCTGAAAATTTAAAAAGACATAAACCACTGAATAGTAACAATAATTTTATCATCAAAGGTAAAACTGATAACTAATAATAAATCGGATCAATTTTGAAAAAAAAAAAAACACTTGGTATCAAATAAGGACATTTAATAACAGATGAACCAAAAGGTTCAAACAAAGAAAAAGAATAGTTACAGAATGGACAGACGAATTGTTTCAACGTAGTCCAACGAATTTCCACTATTAGAAACGTAAAAGCTAAGATCAGAAACTTTGTAATTGGCACTTTGGATAAACATTATAAAGCACCGGGAGCAAATATGGCTACGTGCATATTATAACTCGAACCACAAGACCGAAACGTACAAGCAGAAGAGCTTTTTGCAAAATTACTTCGGCTATATGGGACCACAAAATAATAACAATTACAAGTTAATACCGAGCTAACGGATATTGGTCCATTGACAACTGTAGGATGTTAAACTAGTCTCAAGTACATGTAGTTGACAATTGATGTAGTATGAAATTTAGATATAAGAGGTTTCCAAGTTGCCAATGCAATTTTTAGCATCATAAAGTAGAGTAGAATTCAAAGAACATGTATGTATGACCTTTATCTAGTAGTAGAAAAGATAATGGTATGCATACATGGTTATAGAGTATAAAAAAAAACAAGATGCGGCGCATAATAAAGTTGTTGATAATAATTATATATTCAATAACTCCCGTACGAAACCATCGAAGCAAGGTCTATAAACGAGTGGAAACAACTTTTAGATATTGAAAAGTGCATCATCATCAATTAATGGATTATCATCCAAACTTATGGTGGTAAAGACGGTATGGTTGGTTATTGTAATGCAGATTTTTGCATATGAAACTATCGCTGATTTGAAGTTAAAAACAGCCATACTTTTTACTGGAATTTGGATTCAACAACATCTAGAAGTATTGGGGAAATAACTTAAACCATTGGTGGTATCAATCAAGCACCTATAAGGCGGTGGACGTGATAGATTTTGATGCGCTCATAATTAAATTTAAAAATAAAAAGTCCCAAAGTGCCTGGTGCTATTTAGTTGCGGACAAAAATAATCCAAGCGTGATTTATATTGCACAAGAAATAAATTGGCGTCGACGCGTTTTTTTTTTTTTTTTTCATCAATTTATTTATATATTTTTCTCTGGCAATGAACAATTATTACAACATTGATGATATTATCACAGATGGCCAGCGGATGCCATGTAACTTCGAAATCACAGTCCCAGGCCTAGGCTTCCTTCAGGGCCAATCAGGAGGAGATGTATGGGTCATTTTAAACAATTACATTATATATACTAACATAATAGATCAAAGAAGGCACTAAATTGGAACTACCGTTCTGGCTAGCTGAATTGTTGGCAATGTCTGGTATTTCAGCAGACTCTCATAAATCTTTTGTGACGCTACTAGAGCCCTCATTATTATCACCAAAAGTCATCAACGCATTAAAATCTGATCCTATTTCGGTAGATTTAAACTCACAATCAACGGTGTTTTACCGGATAGCTGAACGGTGGCTGGCGGTTTTTGGTGATGTGGAATTGGCTACAGTTGTTTCTGACACAATAGTGAAACGGGCTAATATTATAAACGATTTCGCAAATAACCCTAGAGGACAAATGTCGGATTTGACGGATTTTTTGAGTAAATTGGAACAGGACGAGCAGAGGTTGTATAGAACCGCATATAATTCAGCAAAAGCTACAAGAGAGTTTTTGTCAAGGGAGTCGTAAAAATCAAAAAAAAATATTTATACAATAAGTTAATAGAAATTATTTTTATATAGACGTTAAATCGTTATTTTTAATACTTTTCATTTTGTTCCATCTTCAGCAGTTTTTTCATCTTCAGGTTTATCTCTATCTTCAGATTGTTCCGTTTGCTCGTCTTCAGCCTCATCAGCTTACTCTTCAGCCTCATCTTCTTTACCTTCAACCTTATCAGCTTGTTCTTCAGCCTCATCTTCTTTATCTTCAACCTTATCATTTTGCTTTTCAGAAGAGATTGCTCCTTTATCTTCAGCTTTATCATCTTCTTTTTCAGCTTGTTCGGCTTCTTTAGCTTCAGTTTTATCATCTTCTTTTTCAGCTTGTTCGGCTTCTTTCTCAACTAGTTCATCTTTTTCACCCGATTTTTCACCATCCTTTTGTTCATTTTCATTTTCACCCCCCTCCTCATCATCCTCATCATCATCATCATCGTCTATAATTCGTCGTTTCTTTCTACTACTCTCCAACTCATCCCCGTGTCTCTTTTCACCATTACTCCCCGCATCATCGCCGCTATCATTATCCTCAGCATCCTTCATATCTGCATCCTCTTCATCGGTAGCCTTAGCCTCTTCATCATAATCACTCATAATATCATCGTCATCAGAGATATAATCTTTTGACAATGTATAATTCTTCCTTCTCCCACCCCTCTTTGGACTATCCTCTTGCTCCCCATCACTATCTTGTACTTTATTTTTGTTCTTTTTGGTACCGCTCTTTTTGCCCTTCTTTTCTGTTTTATCCTTCTTTTCCTTCTTTTCTCGAGTCTTTCGTTCAGCCTTTTCGGTTTTGGCTTCTTCTTCTCTAACAGCACCCATTTCAGCTTCTTCCTTAGCCCGTTCAGCCCATTCCCTAGCTTGTTTTTGCAACCTACCTCTTTCTTCAGCCAATTGTGCCTCCCGTTTAGCTTCTTGCTCTTGTCGTTTCTTCTTTTCTGCTTCCAATTTTTCTCGTTCTTCTTGTTGCTTTTTCTTGGCCTCTTGAATCTTTTGTTGATTATTTCGTTCAAATTCTTCTTGAACAGCTAATGCTCGATCTAATTGGGCTAAAACTGTACTTTTGGCCATATCAGCTCGGGCATTAATATCTGGGAATGGTGCATATTTACTTTGAGCAACTTGATTAAAAGTTTCAATAGCTTCTTCCAATCCTTTCCGTGCTTCTTTAATCATATCACTGGTTCTCAAATTATTTGCCATTTTCTCTACCAATTGGGCAATATGGAATTGAACAAATGCAACATTAAATTGTAAACCAGGATTGTCCTTCATTGTAGCTAATGCTCTGCGTGAGTAACTTAAAGAGGTATTTAAAGACTCAACACTTCGCTCACTAGCACCTCGAGTAAACCATGCTTTACCCAACAATGTTAATAATTGTGAATTATGTTCATTCTTAAATCTTGACATTGCCAATTCATATGATTCAACAGCTTTTTGGTATTGCTTCATTTCCGCAAAACAATGACCCATATTAATATAAATGGAAACATCATTTAACGTATCACGAACTTTGCTGAAAATCTGTAATGCTAATTCAGGTCGTCTGGTTTCGGCAAAAATGATGGCCACCCCTTGTGCCGCATATGCATTATATGGATCTAATGTCAAAACCTTCTGGAAAAAATTGGCGGCACTTAAATAATGTCTATCCTTCATTGCTTGATCTTCTGGCTTATTAGCTCTAATTTCTCGAGCTGATTTTAAATAAATATTACCCATTGATAATAATGAATATATATCATGGTTATCATAATTTACCAAAGTACCTTTAATATGAGAAGTTTCAGCTTTTGAGCCCTTTTTGGTTTTTCGTAGATTCCAGCCTTGTAATGCACGGACAGTTAATTGTGCACCATCCAAATCCATCAATTTATTCATTTCATCTTGATGTGATTCCTTATTTTGAATAATATCCAAATAAACCATTCGAACTCGTGCCTCTAAATAATCCGGTTGTTTGGCAATAACTTTTTCATACCCCTCTCGTGCGGCATCAAGGTTACCCAATGCATCTTCTAACCGGGCCATATTGAAATCTAATGTAACATGCATTTGTTCATTTGGATATTTTGCCAATTCTTCCAATGCTGTTTCAAAATTAATTTTAGCAGCCTCCAAATTATTCTTCAAATAATTCAAAACACCCATATTATTATAAATTTGAACAGAAAAGTTATCCATTTGTTGTGTTTCAACAATCTCTTCCAAAATGGATAATGTTTTGGTAGTATCATCTTCAGCTAATTTTGACAAGGTCAGCAATGCTTCAATTGGTGGTAAAATATTCCGACTCTTTATTAATCGCAAATATTTTTCCAAATGCCGAACAGCTTTATTTTTTAACTCATTGAAATCACTTCGATCCATCTCTTGTGATTTTTCAGCATAATACAACCCAATTAATAACAATGCTTCCAACGAATTCGGATAATCACTGATAATTTTTTCCAAAGTCAATTGAGCTTCCGCATTCTTTTGAGTCCACTGTATTAAAGCTTTCCCAATCAGGGGCATCACCCATTTTGGTTGTAAAGTGACAGCCTTATTATAACACTCCAATGCATTATCATAATCTTCGTTATAGTGCCACGCTCTGGCCTTCCAAAACCAACCTTCAGCTTGTAAATCTTTAGCGTCAGTATTCATAATAGCATGTTCTGATAATTTTGTAACATTTTCCATATCACGTCTTGAAAATAAATAACTGGCCAACATTGTGGCTGCTGGAGACATATTGGCATCAATTTTTAGCGCCTTTTGGGCATACTGAATTGCTTCGTTATAATTGTATCCAAAATTTGCATCCTCCAAATCACCCAACGCTTTTTCCATATACGCCAAACTTATTAGCATGTACGATTCTGCACTTTTATACAATTCTTCTGATCGTTGCCATGCTGCCAAGGCCGCATCTTTATCATTCATTTGCCAAAAACACAAACCAATCCCAATTCTTGGATCTGGTTGGATCGAGGGGCGTCCAATCAATACGTTTTGGTATAGCTTTAATGCTTCTTTATAATTTCGTTTTTCATAAAAAACACGTGCTTTGCCTAATTGTGCATACAAATTACCTTCAGTCGATTTATTCATTGCTTGGTTGAACATCCCCATTGCTTGATCAACATTCCCAGTTGATAGATGAACTGCACCTCTTGCTAAAGAATTCAGCATTGTTTCTGCTCGTTCTTGTTTAACCCATTGATTGGTACATTCTAGGGCTTTTTTCTGGCATTCGTCTTTTGACAAAACTCCATTATTCGGTGATTCCAATGGTGCGTGTCGTTTCTGTCGAAGATATAACCAGCACATGGCCGATAGAAATGCAATTTCATGTTGAGGTGTAACATTCACATTTGAATCTAAAAAAATGTTAGTATTAAATTTAATAGTAGTACTTACCAGTTTTGCCTTTTTCTACCAACATTAGCCCACTTTCTACATCCCCTCTTTTTGCATAAGCAAATGCTGATTTAATCCAAAATCGCGGCTCTGCTTGTTCATTTTCTAACAAAGTGGTCATTTCATCAATTTCTGGCAAATCTGTTTCCAAATTGATTGTCAATTCTTCATCACCTTCCCCGCCGACCGGAATATCAATGACATCGACTTGATTTCGAAGCGCTGGGTCGCGATTTTCCTCAGTCATTTCGACATCGCCATCATGATCCCGTGGTGGCTGCTCGTCACTCATTTTTTTTGTTTGTCAAGTAAATGCGGTGGTATCAAGCGTGTAGTAAAAACCAAAAAAATAAAAAAAAAATTGTGGAATTTTGTCGATTGATTTGGGACAATTTGATAAAAAAAAAAAAACGTGATAGTAAATTTGTTACCCGGAAGCTAATGCGCCAAAAATATCGCGCGGCTCAAAAATTTGTCCAATCTTTTATGTGTCGGAGGATCTTCATCGTGAAAAATTTATTGATTCAAGATTCAAACCAAGAAAAAATTAAAGTAAATTAGGATAAAAAATGCTGGTTAGACTGCATGTTGGCTCAATATCTGAAAAATTGGCATCAACTATTCAAGATTTAGAGGATAGATTTTCAAAATATGGGACTGTTATAAAAGGATTCGAACTAAGGCAAAAGCCCGTTCTGGAGACGTATTTTGGGTTTATTACATTAGATACTGATGAAAAAAAGTTGCGAGACTTACAAAATACTTATAACGGAACTAATTTTAAAGGATCCAAATTATTAGTAGATGTTGCTAAGCCAGACTATCAACAATTATGGGAAGAGAAAAAAAATGAACCTGAACCCAGTAAAACCCCGGATGAATTGAAAAGATTATATTCAGAACCACCAAAAGAGTTCAATGTGATTCACGCAGATATGAGAAAGACTCCAAGAAAAGATTTATACCATGCCACATATCGAGTGCTTAAAAAAAATAAACCTGTTCAAGTCAGGAATAAAAAGACAAAGTTATGGGGTGTTGAAAAGAAAGAGTTGGATTTGTTGGCATGGGAATACGCCCATGGCCAGTGGAAAGATTCGCATGGTACTACTATTGAAATGGTTGATTATGAAAAGTTGAAGGAGGATACTAATTATAACGCGGATGAAAGAGATACTGCGATGAAATTATTGGATACTATGTTTACTGGGGATGGTAATGATGTGAAGCCTGTGGTATTCGACGATGATGATGAAGATTTCCCAATGCGGGGGGTTCCCAAATCTGTAATTGAAAATAGTACCAGTGATGAGTCGTCGCACAAAGTTGTAAAATTCCATGATAATGAGGACAACGTTGTAACTTTTGACGATGGTAATGACAATACTGTACAATTCGATGATAAAGATGAAAAAGAACCAGAACAGGAATATGAACAAGAATACGAATACGAATACGAACAAGAGCAAGAAGAAGAATATGAACATGAAGAACAGGACGAGTATACTAACAAGCCTAACGTTTTCAAATCATTATTTGATGACAAACCTGTAGAATCAAGCTCAACAGGATTATTCGGTGGTTTAACTCAAGATATTGATGAATCAGCCGCAATTACCGAAGTATCTCTTGAAGAGCTCAAAAAACCTACAAAACCCATTGATGAAGAACGAGTTCCTCGAATTCGAGCTCCTCGAGGGTTATTTTTCGACCATTTGGATTCTGCGTTTTTATCGGCACAATCACAATTATCTAAAATAGCATCACCGGGTCTTTTCGATAAAGACCAATGGGAAAAAGAGTTTTGGGAAAAGAGAGGGGAATGGAATCGAGAATCTAGACGAAGACGTCGAGATGTTGTCCGTCAATTAAAAAAGAAAAATATGGCAAAAGGTCGTGTTGTTGGTTAGAAATAAATAAAAAACCCTATTTAGCAGCATTCCATTTGCTAGCCATTTCAACAGCTGCAGCACCCCAATCATTACCATGGTTATGGCCATTACTGGTCAACCCGGCTCGAGCTCTAGCTTGATCTTCGGTTAAACATGTCTAATAGTTAGTAATTTTCTTAGTTAAAATGCATCATACCAATAATCCAAAGATAACTGGGACGTTGATTTCTTCTTGTAATTTCATCAATCCGTGAGAAACTGCGTCAGAGATATATTCAAAGTGCATAGTTTCACCTTTGATCAAGGTCCCGATTGAGATCAACGCATCATACGGTTTCCCGTCCTTTTTGCCTTGGTAAAAAGCTGTCTTTGTACCGAATGGCAATTCATAGCTTCCTGGAACGGACATGATTGTAATATTATCTTCTTTAACCCCATCTTCAAGCAATTTTGTTTTGGCACCGTCAACTAATGCTTGCATAACTTCACCATTCCAACGGGCGTGAACAATTGCAATTCGTAAAGCACTACCGTCGTAAGCTTGATCAACGTTACCTAATCCACCAGCTGGCATTTTTTTGTTTGTAGTATAATTGTCTTGAAGAGTTTGTGAGGATGGAAAATTGATATTAGTAACAATTTTTTTTTGAATAAAATTAAAAAAAAAACTTAAGCGGGTGGCGGATATTACAGCCATAGCAAGCTTCTGACTCGTGCGGGCACACAACAACAACGACAAAAAAAAAGCTAAAAATTCTATTATTTAATCTATAGTCTATACGTGACGATAGCACCCACTGGTACCTGATCGCCCTTTTTATTATACAAAGAATCTACATAAACAACTTCGCAATTGAAGCTGAAATTGGTTGGTACAGTTGTATAAACAATGGAATTAAACACTTTAGGTAATAATGATTCCATCTGGGTATCGATCTCTTGTTCGGTGCCGGTTAGAGTTACAGTACCATATCTGCCATATTCAATACCACTGGATTTAATTCGTGGTGGATAAACCCATACATCTTCTTCATCCTCCTCCTCTTCGTCTGGAATTCCTTTAATGAAAGTGTCGTTGATTGCTTGACCAGTCCATTCAATATCGGCATTTTTTGGTAAAGCTTTGACAACAGCAACCAATAATGGCCCAGTTTCCCATGCATTTAGGACCAATGGGACCGTGGATGTTTTGGTAACACAAGCTACTGTGTAAGCCATTTGTTCACTATTTACAGCTTCCAAAACCCGTCTTGTATGTTGTAGTGATAATACTGTCTGTTTATAAATATCAGCTTCTAGTTCCAAACTGGTTGGAATTAAGCCGATTTGACCAGCTAGCGTAGCAACTTCTTCAGCTTGAATCGATTGTGCATATGGACCAATATTAGCAGGAGCCCAATAGCTTCTTCCCTGTACATGTAATCCTGACCGGCTATCAATATTTTTCGTGGCCAGTGCACTTAATTGGAGCCGACAGTTTGTTAATGAAGTTTGAATACATAAACGTGATGGTGGATTAGGTTTGGTGAAATAACTGGCATAAATTTCGTTGATATGTTTAAACTGTGACATGTCAGATACCAATAATGATATTGATAAGACGTGATCTAATGTCAATGATTCTTTTGCTAATTCGGCCTTCAAAATTTCAAATACTTGGTTGGTTTCTTTTTCTAAAGATAGATCTGGACTAGTAATATTGGCAATAAATAGCCGTTCTTTATTAGAACTGACTTGTAACTTTGGGCTCTCAACATTTTTTTTAACTTCTGGCTGCAGTTCTTTCCCTAATGGTACTGCCATCACATCTTGTAATAATTCTTCATGTTGTTCATCTAATAATGGAGGAACATGAACTAAACCAGTACGGCTGTGATTAATCTCACTTTCAGGTTTATCTTCTACCGAGACCGCCAAATCAGATAAATACGAAACACATTCATCATTATCTTCCATAATTCTACTAGAATCCAATAATAATTTTTTCCTCATATTTGGAGAATCAAACACCAAAGTTTCATATTCCCCGCCTTCGCCACACAAATGTAACCCAAACTGTTGATTTAGTCTAACCAATTCATCTCTCAATTCATTCAAACTCATCCCCAAATGTTTTTTTGATAACCCAATTCCTGCAGTTTTTACTATCCGTGCATCTACCCCACTCTCAATAATTTCATCCAACAATTCTGCTTGAGATCGATTCCATAAATAAGATAAACAAGTCAACCCCAATCTTTGACAAACATTTTCCACACGAGTTCTTTGATAAGTTGATAGAATAGCTCCTACTGACACTGCTTCGATTGTATGGCTTTTAACCACTCTTCTCAATAGTCGATATAAATCTTCTGTTTCATCATCAGTACTTGTTGGAGCATACTCCAAACTTTTCACTACTGATGACCCAATAATCTCGGCTCGATACATGGGGACACCTAAACATTGATCATATAAACTTACAGCATGGTACCCAACTGTTTGATACATGAATGAGTCCATTTCATCGCTGGCTGTTACTGGAGGGTGAAGATTGGCCAGGGCTTCCAGCTCATGGCCATTTTCCAGGCAATGCAAGATATTATACATGGAATCTTTCCCTCCTGACACCAAAGCCACGAACTTCATTGTCAACAAACTTTTAGTATTATTATCGTGTTTGTTTTTTTAAACTACCAAATCAATTCAATTCAATCAATCAAAACCAATGCTATTAACTTTACTAACCAATTTCTTTCTTTCTTGATTATGAAAATTTAAATTTTCCTCCGATCCGATCGGATCGGTGATGATCTCGCGCGCAGCACGCGCACTGTCTCGGCTTAAATAAGTTAAAAATCCAAATCGCCACTTGGCTAAATTTTCAAGCACTGAAAGTTATTTTTGTCTTTTTTTGGGTATTTTAATCAGGCACTTTTTTTTTTTTTGTTCAAGCGTTAATTAACGTATTTATAAGACACAGCCTCTCCCCATTTTTTGTATTTGATTTCACCCTTAGTTTTTAATTTTTTTTTTTTTTTTTTTAAATTAAACTCTTTTTCACAACAGCATCGACACTAACAAAATAAGAGATGAAACGAATGTTTGGTAAGAAAAAGGAGATGTCTCCTGAACAGAATCGAGAAGGTATGCTTGATGCCGGGTTAAAAGTCAACGGTGGATATAAACGGGAGAAGAAATTTAATCAGTTTCAAGATCATGCCAAAGAGTTGTCACAAAAAAAAGATGAACAATATATCCCAGGGCAAGGTCGAGGGGTGTTCTCTGGTGGAAATGGAGCTGGTCCAGGTCCATCTTCAAGTAATCCATATGCCAACGCCGGAGCACAACTAAATTATCAACCAAGTCTTAACAGTCAACCACCATCATACCGTAGCCATCCTCCTTCAACATATGATGGTTATGAACCAAGTGGTCCATCCAATAATTCATACGCATCAAACAGTCCATATGCATCTGCAGAACAATCATTCCAATCTAGATTCGAGTCAAGACAACAACAGCAACGACAACCTGCTCCTCCTCCTTTAGAACGAACAGAAACAAGCGATACTTATAATAGAAATCGTAATCAACTTTTCCAAGGGGCTAAGCAGCCAGCAAATGGAGGGTTACCAGGACGATCGGGGATGGCTAGTATTAGTAACCAATATAATAATAATGATGATGATGAGGATGATGATGAGTTGTTGAATCATACGCCTTCAGAGTTGGAGAGAAATGGTGATGCATACCCACAGGAAGAACCAGAACCTGTCGATAGTGAGGATGAAGATGTGGAAGCTATCAAGGGCCAAATGCGATTTGCGAAACAACAATCTGTCAACTCTACAAGAAATGCATTGCGGATTGCAGCAGAAGCTGAAGAAAGTGGTCGAAATACTTTGGGCATGTTGGGTTCACAAGGGGAACGATTGGCAAATACTGAACATAACTTGGCATTATCCGAAACTCAAAACAAACTTGCCGAAGAAAAAGCTAGAGAATTAAAGACTTTGAATCGATCAATGTTTGCAATTCATGTCAATAACCCATTTGGTGCCAAAAAACGGTTGCAACAGAAAGAAGAGCGAATTAAAAATGAAAAGAGAATTGAACAGATGCATCGAGAAGGTCGGCGGCAAACAGCATTTGACTCACAAAAACGTGTGGAAAATGGGTTGCATCAAAAGAGTGAATTGGCACAAAAGTATAAACAACGCAATATGGCAGAACGATCCAAACATCAATTTGAAGCTGATAGTGAAGATGAAGCTATGGAAGATGAAATTGACAACAATTTGGATGGTATTTCAACTGCTGCGGGGAGATTGAGGAAATTGGCTGTCTCAACTAATGAAGAAGTTGGTCGACAAAATGACCGATTGGATAATATTGCGGAATCTACCGATACTTTGGATGTCAATGTTCACTTGAACACTAGCCGGTTGGCAAACATTAAATAAAACGTTTTACTACTAATTTTTTTTTAAATAATAAGGCTACTACTAATCTCTAATAATACTAATATCTTGATAAAAATGGTCTCCTCGTTGTAAAATTTGTACTGCGTCACCCACATTTATTTCAACATTTTCTTCACAATTGACCATGTTCATTCCAAAACAGGGAAGGTACGGCTTTCCTTTATCGATTCTTCTAAACGATTGTAAGGTTTTGTATGGTTCATGCGATGCATTGAATTGACCGGTTGATATATCAATATTCGGGATAGAGCATCTTATATTCCTACAAGGTACTAACCATTGTGTGTTGCCGATTTTCAACTTTTTCCAATCATCTTCATCCCATTGTGGCGTACCATCGATTACTATATTGGGTCGAAAGTTTCGAGCACTCAAAACTTTATCAGTCTTTTTGAAAACGCGTTGTTGTAAACTGTTCAACGAGCTTTGACAGATCAAATTCCCCGGGTAATAATCTTGAAATGACGATTCTCGATAATTCTTACTAACCGGTACTGAAGCGGTGACTTTCCTTCGAGTATTCGGCATGACAATTTTAACCCCAGAATTGTTAACAATCTTACCAAAGAACTCTAAAAATCCCGGACATCGTGCAGTTATATCCACGCTTTCCGGTGTCAGCCCCCAGATTTCGGTATTAAATACATCCAAGCTATCGTGTGATTCAATTTCAAGTGGTATTAAAAGTTCCTTGCCGTCAAAAGTTAATCTGATGGTATTTGTTTCTTTAGCTATCTCAACTTTTATTAAAGACAGTTGAGGCACTTGTCGTTGAGTTAAGAATTTGTACCCACCTTTTTCATCATCTGGTACACATAACATGTACTTTCGATCGTATTGAAATCCATGAGAGTCTACTATACATGATTGCAGTGAAATTCCTGGTAGTGATTTAACTGGATGGACCCATATTTCACTCACAAATGGTGGGGGATTAGCGTTTGTTACAGTCATTTTGTTGTATTAAATGATGACTACGAGTCAAGATTATTTGAGTCATTGGAAAATATTATTTTAATCCTCCCAGCAACTGGTGATTGCCAGCCGTACGTGCGATATATGGTAATTAATTAAGCTTCTCACGCCCCACGCTAAAAAAAAACTAAACAACGAAAAAAAAAGCACTAAATCCGCTGTAAAAATCGTCACTCTGGAAAATAACTATTGTTTATTCATTCGATAATGTCACCACTTCCATTTGTTTCGTTTTTTTTTTTTTTAATAACTATACCGTCTGTGAAACCAAAAACTTACTGCAGTACCAATTTCTATAGATAGGTTGAATTGGTAGATTGATTGAGGGTATCCATTGGTCAATTATTCAACATGTTACCATTTAATCAAGCACTCGGGAGATAAGTACAGAAACTTTTGTTGGCTAATTCCTTGGTCTTCTTTGCTATAAAAAAGGCTGAAAAGTAGCTGGAGGAAGCCAATTTAAAACTATATAGATTTTGCAAGGTATTTTAGTGACATTAACAATTTATTGACTAATCGATACGGGGGCTGGATATTGTATATATCCATTTGGTTGATCAATTATGTAGCTTTTTATTGATGTTAGCTAGTTGGTCTATTTGCAGCGCATAGCTACTCAAACATAACGATATCGCTTATATAACACCAATAATGTGTCTAATTACCATTTATATTAGCAGCATTAAGTATAATGCATATAATAGCTAAAAGATACACATGGAAGTAGTAATCCATTAGGTGTTAACATGTACAATCAGGTAGATTGTTTACCAATGCATCCGTATTTTATAATTCAAGATTTAATAACAATATTTGTATTCTTATTAGCATATATAGTATAATAGTATTCTATTATCCAAATTTGCATTAGGTGATGTAGAAAATTATATAGAAGGTAATCCATTGGTAACACCAAGTGCTATTGTACCAGAATTCTATTTATTACCATTCTATGCAATATTAACAAGTATACCATCTAAATTATTTAGGAGTATTAATTAACAATGGTAGCAGCTATATTCATCTTATTAGCATTTACCAGTATGATTAGATAGATCTATAGTTAGAGGTAATACATTTAGAGTAATATCTAAAAGTATTCTATTTCTTCTTGTTATGCAACTTTATATTATTAGGATTATTAGGTGCAGTACATCAGATATACAAGTGCCATTTATATTTATGGGACAAGTAGCAACAGTATTATACTTTGCTCATTTCTTAGTATTTATACCCAGTTATAAGTATGTTAGAAAAATATATTATTCTATATATCATCTAATAATTATAAATACTAAATATTATAGAGTAGTGTTTTAGGTTTACCTGGTGAAAATATATATCTGATGTGTTAATTATAACCAGATAGTTCATATAATAATGTATACGTACGTTGGGAAGAGTTAAAGAATATCATATACCGTATGCCAGGTACAATAAGTATTATATCAGATATCGTATAATAATATTATTATATAGTACAAATTATAATATAGATATAGGAAAATCATTATCATTACCTACTTTTTTTTTTTTTTTTTATCTCTTCTTTATTACTATTAATAATACTAAAAAACTATTTCAATACTTAAAAAAATATAAAATAACCAAAAATAACAAAATAATTTCATAACCACTAAAAATAACAATAAATCATAACTTTGAGAATAGAGGAAAAGTCAGAAGACGAAAAAACCCCTAATTAGGGCTTATGGTAAAAACTACAATCAACCTGGATCAGGCTGTTGCAGCCCCGCTACTCGAACATAACTATAACGCTCATAGAATAGACGGTAAGCCAAACTTCTGGACTCGGAGAGTCGTTTGCGGAGAAACATGATCATGATGTCAATGTCATCACTTGGATTGGTGGTTTCA
>JAJLUN010000246.1:0-21951 GCA_030564365.1 Blastobotrys arbuscula | reverse complement strand
GCATGCAGTCCTGAGTTTTTAGGGCAAATGATCGGCGGTAATGTCGCTGCAGGATTACCATGCGCTGGTGCAGTGACTGTGGCTGCAGTAGGCGTTGCAGTAAGTGCAATGTTAAGTGCGGAGGGTGGCGTAAATGGTTGGCAATGGTGGAAAGGTGACGGAGAGATGCACACTGATTCAATAACTAACACACCAATGAGTAAGGTGAGAGGCATGCCGATGAAGATCACAGGCGGTAAAGAGCATTCAAGGCATATACATTCAGCAATGAATGAATTCTTTCCGGAAATGATCGAAAATGTGACTGTAATGGGTGTAGTACATAACTCGGACATCGACGTGGCTATGGCGAAAAAATCAGAGGTCACACACGCTCTTACGTGGTCATTTGATGCAGGTGATCATTTAAAGACAGTACTGACTCCCGCAGCTAAGCTGAACAATACAATCAAAGCGTATAGAAATTATATCACAGGCGTTAGCACTTACTTAATAGATGAAGGTGAAGGTCCAGATTGGGTATCAATGAATTCATATGGAGGAAATATGGATTTGGCGCGAAAAGATGAAGGTTCTATACACAGTGATGCTAGAAACGTGGGTGCCCAATTAGGGAGGAACATAGGGAAATTAAAACAGTATCAGAGTGGAGAACAATTACTGGAAGTAGCGCCAAAATATTGTATGGCATGGGGTGAAAGTACAACACGAGGTGAAGAATCAGTATGGGTTGGCGAAGCATACTGGGGTGAATATGGCGGAATAGATGGTGAATGCAATAATGGCTAAATGTAAACATTTAAATATATAATTTTTAAAAAAAAAAGTAACTTTTGCAAAGGAAAGAATGCATAATAAGAAAAAAGAATTAAATAAAAAAAGCCCAAAGGCATCTGATATTAATAGTAGCCTCCCCCTCAGCTTTTTATATTCTGTTATTATTAATTAGATTATTTATTTTAACAGTACAGTGAAACCTTACTATTTCACATACGGTATTACTTTTTTTTAGCTCTGTCTCTGTTTGTTTGAAAATGAACAAATGGGTGTAAGTTGAAAAACTATTAAATTTTTTTTTTTCTATGATGGAATCACACTTGCTTTTGAATCAGAATTTCTATTTGCCCAAGTTAAATTAAAAAAGCAGATCCGATTACTAAGTTATAAACTTGATAAGCCCCAAAAAGACTAATAAAAAAAAAAATCAAACTGTTGATCGCAATCTGATACACTTATCATTCTGCTATCGGCATCCCTCATCCAAAGGCCTAGGTCACAAACATATTTAGATTTGGGTCTCCTTTGATTATTATTTTTTAGGTTTTTAATTGATTAAATAAACCAAAACAAACTAAACGAATTTTGATTGATCTAAAAAATGCTGGTTTATTAAATTGGTGGTAGTATTACAAGCCTTGTTGAACAAGATTGTGGTAAGCAAAATAGACAGTTATATATATTTTTTAAAGTAATCAGACTAAAATATCTGTCTTACCACAACTGGGTTTTTCCTTGATCGATTCCATTAAAATAATAGTGTGCAATCGCGATATCTTGATAAAGAATGCGCGGCCGGCTGGCATCTAATTCTCAGCACAGCAAGACACCTTTAAGGCACGCTAAGAAATCGGCAATAACCTCACAGCGTGGGATCTTATCCCATGGCTTTTTTTTCTTTCAGTATACGTGAAAATTTATTCGCTGTTCTTATAATATTCGCACTGTACTGCACGCGTTTGGCGGTAAGTGCTTTTTTTCTGGACCGAAGGTTCATCATACATTTGTTTACCCAAGCCAAAAAAGCATTGATTATGGTTTGTAGGAAACATTTTGGTGACCATGCCGGCGCCAACCAGCTTTTAGTCTATGACGAATGCCTGGAAAATTCTGGGGCCTATCTTTTGCTGCTTGAAAGAGCAGGTCCGGAACAGTTTCTTTGTAAAGCTGGTAATCATTGTACTGCAATTCATGATTTTGGTATGAACGACAACAATTTTCCTAGATCTATCTGCGCTCGTCATTATGTAATTATGACTACTGTAAGTCCCATTTTATTAACAGCATCTGTATGATACTAACTTTTGTCAATTATAGTGGTGTGTTGGCAGAAATGATTTAAATAACCAAACAATTCCAGGGACACGGGTTCACGCTGTTTGTTTTAATCACTGCATCAATGCTTATAGAGAGAAAACAAAGACCATTTCAACAGGTAATTTCTTATGCAAATCAGGTAAACATTTCATCACTGCCAGTGCGTTTGCCAAAAAACCAAATAATCGTCCTGTTAAGACCTGTTTCAGCTGTTGTTCTTTACGCCGCGCGCAACAGGCCGCAAGACGCCAAAATGCTGCTGTTGAACGCGCTGAAAATGAAATTCTCCCACCATCACCGCCCGACCAACGGCTACAACAACCCCTCGCCGCACTCCCCGCTGAATTTGATATAGCTGGAAGACCCCCTGATTCACTTGCACTTATTCCAGCGCAGCTTCAGCAACTTGAAACATTTTTCGAAAAATTGTATCGACAATCGAGAAAAACATGTGTTGCATGCAACGAGCTCGCATTCGATATTATACTGGTGGATTCTTTGTGCTCAAAATGTCGTCCAGCCAAGGACCATCGCCAGAAATATTGGAGCACTAACCTGATGGACCCAATGGAGATCCCTGGTTATTTGCCAAAATTAACTCGAATGGAGGAGGCAGTTATATCTCCAGCCATTACTATTATGCAGATTCGGTGTGTTGTTGGTGGTCAAACCAAATATTCTGGTCATGTTATCAATTTTCCAAAACGAGATGTATGGATTCACCGCATAGTTCCTTTACTACCCCAAGAAACAAACGTTTTGATTTACCATAGTGAGACTGATACTGCTGACCAAGTTCACGAATTACTCAGAAAAGATATTGAGGTAAATATCCACCGACTTAGAATATGGTTGGCATTTTTGATGGAAAACTGTCCAGTTTTTGATCCAGCTATATCTGCATTTAACGCCACAATTGATGAAGATCGTTTGAACTATTACCAAAATAATGATTATTTTAAAGAAATCCCTCGACAAGCTACTACTGCAAATTATACTGTAAATGATGAAACCGGTCCTACCGAAGCCGCACCAAAAGAAGCCCATCCAGACGACAGTAGTGCAAACATGATTTCTGATTCCATCTCATTGCCCCGTCATGTAAACGACGAACGAGAGATGCTTCAGGATAATTTTAATACCGAGGTTGAAGGAGACAATTTCGGTGTTGATGATTCTGAAGACGATTCTGAAGATGCTATATTAAATGATTTATTTGATGATGAAGATATGATGGACATTGATAAAAATATGCAAGAAGATGGGAATAGGATGGATGTTGATCGGCCCACCGTCGACGTCGATGATCCCAATATCCCACAAGCCGTCGCCGATAGATTACAACAGTTGGTAGATCGCTTAGTTCCTGATGATGTAGTTCGTTTGCCATTACCCCAAGCTACTGGCATCCCACTCAGTGAAGATTCACCATATTTGGCTACTGCATTGTTCCCTACATTATTTCCATATGGTAAAGGGGATTTTAATGTTGATGGTATTCGTCTTATTAACGTGACTTTCCAAGAATGGTACAGGCATTTGCTGCGCTACAAAGACGATCGTTTTGCAAAACATTCGTTATTTCGTTATTGGGGTTTCAACATATTGATGCGAGAAGCTGGTAGAAAAAGAGCCCGTTATCTTATGCGAGGTCAAGATCGTCATCTTTCAATGCAACAGTTACGTGAAATGGCCCAGAATGATCAACCTGATGATATTGCTTCAAAGCTTTACCGTGTAGCTGCCGATATACCTGGAACCAGGCCATATTGGACAAAACAACGTCGAAATCTCGAAGCCATGATCAGACAATTGGGTTGTCCCGCTGTTTTTATCACTTTATCGGCGGCTGATATTCACTGGTATGATTTACATATGCACCTTGAAGATGGTGATGTTGGCAACTACATTCAGCGAATGAAAAGATTAAACCAAAACCCTGTTTTGGCAGCAGAATATTTTCAACGTCGTGTTAAACTATTTATCAAAACAATTTTGTACCCTCTGCTAGATGCAGAGGATCATTGGCTACGATACGAATGGCAACATCGTGGAAGCAGCCACGTTCATGGGGTATTCTGGTTAAAAAATGCTCCTGATTTATCACAAACAGAATCCAATGAAAATATTATTCTATATTGGGATCCAATGGTTACTGCAATGAACCCAATGCCTGGTGTTCTACATCAGATAAACCCACACCCATCATCTATTCCACATAGTGAAATGACTAATACTAATCTAGACCTTTCTAGGCTACTTCATTATGCACAAAGGCATTCAAGATGTACTCAATCTTATTGCCTAGGAAGAGTAGCAAACTCAAATGATCCTGAAAAATGTCGTTTTGGATTCCCTAAACCATATCAAGCAGAACCACGAATCTTAGCTACTGGGAAATTTAAAAAGTTTGAGCCAAAAAGAAACGATTCCTATATCAACAACTACTCTGCACCATTATCATTAGCTTGGCGTGCCAACCTCGATATTGCCCCAATCACTGACATCAATGCTGCACTTGCATACGTTGCAAAATACTCTTCAAAAGCTGAACAAACCTCAAAAACTATGAAAGATTTGATGAATTCTTCATTAGCTCAATTTAACCAAGAAACCGATCCCAGAACCAGTTCATTATCATTTTTTTATCGTACTATCAACTCTTTTCAATGTGAACGGGATTATTCTGCTCAAGAAGTTGGCCATATTGCAATGGGTTACGCTTTAGTCGACTGTTCCAGATTCTTTGGTCGTCCAATCTCTCTTTACCCCGATAACGAACATAACCAGAATGCTGTCATCAATTTTGAACTTGACAATATTCAAGTCACTAAATCTTTACTTCAACATTATTTGGATCGCAATGCTAGTGGCATTGAAGATCCAGATCTTCAACGCGCTACTCTAGTTCAATTTGCTACTGTTTGGGACCGTCAATACAGAACTAATAAACCAAATTATGTTCGTCGCGGTAGAAGAGGTGCAAAACCCAAAATTGTAGGAATATACCCACGGCATCCATTTGATAATGTTGTACTTAATAATCCTCGAAATGAAGATTTCGCCAAATCATACATTCTCTTGTTTCATCCATATGAACGTTCAATTGAAAATGCCATGCCTCATAATGAAGCAGGAATGCCATATGAAGACTGGCTAACTGCATATCTTGAGCATTGCCATGGAAGTCATAATCACAACCGTCACAACCATCACGACGACAAAATTTACAACTCTAACAACGCTCCAAAATTTGAACCTAGACGTGAAGCAGAAGCAGAAGAAGAGGATGATGATGATGATGATGATGATGATGTGGAATCTGACGCTGAAATACCAGTTCTTCTATTTGGCAGTAACCCTGAACAGAATCTCGTTCCAGGTAATTTACCTCTTCAAGATTGGCAGATTGAACATGCAAACCATCCCCTTGCAGCTCCACCGGAATCAACTCCACCAGATGCTCTTCTTGGTAAGCGTAGCGTCGACGGTTTGCAATATTGGAGTAATCATATACATGCTGATGAAAATGTAATGAATGATGCACCATTTTTTGTGCAAAAATATGCAGAATCATTGCAAGATGAAATTCTTCCCATGGGTTCAATTGATATTTCAGCATTATCACCAGAACAACTGGATATCTATAATTTGGTACAACAACATTTTACATCTCAAGATCCGAACCGTCCCCCACTTCGATGCAATATTGATGGCACTGCTGGTACTGGAAAATCTTTTCTCATCAAGGCCATCACCAATTTGGTACGACAACTATCCAATAATCCATGCGACATTGACCCAGTAGCCAGATGTGCGCCCACTGGTGTAGCTGCTTACAATATTAATGGCAAAACAATCCACTCGTTATTTAAAATTCCGGTTATGCCAAAAAAAAGATACAATAACCTCCCTAGCATGGATCCTGGAACTCTACTACCATTTCAAATTTGGTGGTCTAAAATCAAACTACTGATTATCGATGAGAATTCAATGCTCGGTCTCAATCTTTTGAAAAATATGGTTTCAAGAATCAAGGATGCATTACCCATCAATTCAAACAATGATCCAAACGATGTTCTAAGCAATGATCCGTTTCGTGGCCTTAATATCATTTTGTTTGGTGATTTTCTTCAACTTACTCCTGTCGCTGACTCTCCACTTTATAATGATAGTCAAACCCCTGAAGCTCAAAATTTGCTTCTTAATACCCACGAACTAACCACCGTGTTCCGTCAACAAGGACCTGGCCAACAGCATTTTCGAAAACATTAATGAATATAAGGAGTTATTCAATGAATCAAACAGATGTTGCATATTTGAAATCGAGGTTCAAAAATCGATTACCAGCCGCAGAACAAAATTTTTTGAAGATATGCCCCATTTGATGTTCAGGAGGAGTGACGTTGCTATCCACAATGCAAAAAAGCTAGCGCAACTTAGTCCCGTTGCAATATTATCTGCCCTACATATCAGTCATTCTGGTCAAAATATACCTGCTGAAGTTCAAAGGTTATCTGAGGAGCAATGCGGCAACTTGTCTACTGATTTAAAGTTGGTAATAGGGGCTAGAGTTATGCTTACTGCCAACTTATGTATTGCTCGTGGTTTGGTCAATGGTTCACTTGGTACAATTGCCGATATTTGTTATAAACAAGATTCTGTTATTAATAAAGGTTTACCATATGTCATTTTTGTTAAATTTGACCAAGAAAATGAAGATTCCAATTTCATTTATGATCGTTGTGATATTCAACCTACTGATAAATCTTGTTTCCCCATTGGAACTAAAGAACATACTTTTACTCACAATTCAACCAGTTATACTCGCAAGCAATTCCCTCTTCGCCTAGCATGGGCAATGACTATCCATAAAGCCCAAGGACTGACGTTATCAAAAGTGGTGGTTAGATTGGATGAATCTCGATGTACTGCTTTAAATTTTGTTGCAATGTCAAGAGTTCGAAAATTGAGTGATATAATGATTGATCTCGATACAATTGATCTCCAGCAATTTAATGTTTGTAAAGGTAGATATAATCGTCAGGCTACCAATATGATTCAAAATAGTATCAGTCGTTTGAGGAAGTACGGACGAAATGAAGAAGCAAATGAAATTGAAAATTTACATCAACAGGAACAGATGGCATTACAACAAATTGCCAATGAGCAACAAGCCATTGCAAGAGAAGCTGACAATGCTATCATACAGGCCCACTTAGAAAATGCATTTGCCGAACTTGAACAACAACAATAGTAATAATAATAATATTAGCTAGATTTTTAAATTATAATTCCATATACTTTATTTTTTTTTTCCAATTATCCTCCCAACACTAAAAACTCAAGTACGTCTCCGCTTATACGGTCCTCGCTTCGGTCCAGTAATACGTTCGGTACACGGTACCGTATGCGTATAAGTTTTTAGACTGATAGGTAGTCGACCCTGGCCTATAGCCATGTAACGTCCAAGTTGCGTTACGCGCGTTAACAATTAGCACAGCAAAAGTTCTAGTCTGCTTTGCTCCGTAATTCAAAACAAATAGGAATAAAACAATAAGCATGTATTCTCATACTGAATTGTTTTTTGAAAGGGATCCTATAGTTATTACGAATTAAAGTTATTGCAAAACCGAATTCAAAACCTCTGTAGCGATTACAACAGCCTCGAAATCCAAAGCAGTCACAAAATGGCGTCACAATGTAAACAAGCGATAAAAATTCCATTTTGTTACCACCCCCCCTGTTTATAACTAAAAAAAAATAGTTTAGTAACTGTATCGATTCGAAATTTGTGTTGGCTTTTGAGTACTAAACTACTCAATGGTTTGGCTTAACCTACATTATTCTAGTGATGCTTCTATTTTGTTATGCTGATTACTAATAATTTGGTAATTATTAGTAATGTTTATTTATGTACTATTGGGATAGTTGGATAACCTCTATGTAAAACTATCCATCTATTTGTTTATATTAAATAACAACAACTAATTTGATAATAATAATAAATTAATAAATTATCTTGTAGAATCTAATAATTTGCACGATAAATATTTACTAAAAGTAGTGGTTGCATAGTAAAATAAGGGCATTTATCCTAGCATTAGGCCCAAATGATGTCACTTGAAGGCAATTTAAATTTGCGGAGTTTGATATTAGCGTTTTGTGGACTAAAAAAAAAAAAAAAAAAAACAAAGCTGCTTGTAAAAATCCTCATTATCATAGAGTAAAATTTTAAAATGATTTGGGTCCTTTAAAAACAAGTTTTTTAAATATCCTAGTCCTGTATCTAGTTAAATAGTTAAAAAAAAAAAAAACTTCTATATATAAATTTCTAAACTACTACCACAATGAATGAATTAGAAGATAATATAGCCATGGGCGTCCATGATGTTGTCTATGGGCTTAGTTTGAGAGTTAACGGAATAGACAAAGACTACTCAATTTGGGAAGTGGTCGAATTGTTGGAAAATGAAATCGAATTAGATAACGACGCACCAGGACCTGTGCGCTTAAAAGAAATCAATGAAACAAAAACTATATCAGAACTTTTGGAATTATCAAAAACCAAATTTGAAAAACATAATAGTCATGAATATCCAAATACTGGTTTAGTGGGAGATGAAGAAGAATTGGGTGATTGTGTTTTGGCAACTACTTGATGATTTTTTTTGTAACGTAGGGTTTTTTTTTTTTTTTTTTTAAAATGTATTAGCTATTAGCATATTTAAATAGCTATATCACCTTTAATAAAATTAAACCTCATAATTATAACATTTCCATTGTAACTGCTGTTAATAAAATTCCTTGACATGAATGGTTTGGAATTCATCCAGCATGTTAGTGGGACCGCTGTAACATCTACATGCGGTATGTGGCTTTCAGGGACGACAACAATTCCAGGAACCAACACTGCTTGCGAGCTGATGTGTACCGTTTCTGTAGCAGGGGCAGCGCTTGCAACGACTTTTCACGCAGCTATGGATCAACGATGATGGATTCACGATGATGGATTCACGATGATGGATTCACGATGATGGATTAACGATGATAGATTAACGATGATGGATTAACGATGATGGATTAACGATGATGGATTAACGATAATGGATTAACGATGATAGATTAACGATGATGGATTAACGATAATGGCTACACAATGAGTAATGAACCAGCATTCAAGATTATTAAACAAACCATTGGTGTTCCATGTTTTTGCTTATAATTTTCATAAGCTTTTTTTTGTTGCAGTATAGCTGTGATGGTAAGAGCAAAAATAGTTATAGAAAGAGAAAGGAAGGAAAGAAAAAAAGATGGAAAAAAGTTGGGCCTTTTATAGTTTTTTTTTTTTTTTGGGCGCTTGTCGTTGTCACGAGTAGGATGCAACGTTTTTTACATACATGGACGTGACTGCGACTTTATTTGGATAAAATTGCATGTTCTTTCTTAGATATAACTAGACTTGTGTTTAGTAGAGATATTAAAACAATAAACAAATAGCTTAGCATGTTAAACCTGAGTATAATAGCCTGTATGCATAGACAAGTAGTAGATCCATAGTACAATAGAATATACCTAGATATAGACCAGGACTTGAAGATCAAACAGAGTTAATACCCAAAGCGTGATTATAAATGTAACTTAAAGAATCGACATGAAAGTAAGGAAATTTGATGGCCTTTTATAGACGGATTTTAGAATGAACAATTAATAAGATAATCAACATTGAACTAGTGAAGTTTGAACTAACCAACCGGAATTGAGATGGCGCTTGGATGGAATCAATGCTACTGAAGAGGGAGCGGCAGCTATTACTGAAATAGAAGGATTTGATATCGATGAGAACATGGCGGCTAGTGTAATCAATAAAAAGACTTTAATTGGACCATGAGCATACTCATATCCGTTAAATCGTCGACTTCGATTGGTAAAACCATCAAGTAATCTGATGAATATCTGTACAATAACTATCTGAATACTGGGTCTTGGATATGAGTTATACGAGTCAAATGAGCCGCATGACAATTTATTGAATATAATTTGGCGGGACGCCGAATTTTGTCGGAAGTTGTTGCACTATTGCGGTTTTTGGATGTTTTTTTTTTAAAAAATGTATTAGTTATTAGAATATTTAAATAGCTATATCACCTTTAATAAAATTAAACCTCATAATTCTAACATTTCCATTGTAACTCCTGTTAATAAAACTCCTTGACATGAATGGTTTGGAATTCATCCAGCATGTTAGTGGGACCGCTGTAACATCTACATGCGGTATGTGGCTTTCAGGGACGACAACAATTCCAGGAACCAACACTGCTTGCGTGCTGATGTGTGCCGTTTTTTTAGCAGGGGCAGCGCTTGCAACGACTTTTCACGCAGCTATGGATCAACGATGATGGATTCACGATGATGGATTAACGATGATAGATTAACGATGATGGATTAACGATGATGGATTAACGATGATGGATTAACGATGATGGATTAACGATGATGGATTAACGATAATGGCTACACAATGAGTAATGAACCAGCATTCAAGATTATTAAAAAAACCATTGGTGTTCCATGTTTTTGCATATAATTTTCTTAAGCTTTTTTTTGTTGCAGTATAGCTGTGATGGTAAGAGCAAAAATAGTTATAGAAAGAGAAAGGAAGGAAAGAAAAAAAGATGGAAAAAAGTTGGGCCTTTTATAGTTGTTTTTTTTTTGGGCGCTTGTCGTTGTCACGAGTAGGATGCAACGTTTTTTACCCATGCATGGACGTGACTGCGACTTTATTTGGATAAAATTGCATGTTCTTTCTTAGATATAACTAGACTTGTGTTTAGTAGAGATATTAAAACAATAAACAAATAGCTTAGCATGTTAAACCTGAGTATAATAGCCTGTATGCATAGACAAGTAGTAGATCCATAGTACAATAGAATATACCTAGATATAGACCAGGACTTGAAGATCAAACAGAGTTAATACCCAAAGCGTGACTATAAATGTAACTTAAAGAATCGACATGAAAGTAAGGAAATTTGATGGCCCTTTATAGACGGATTTTAGAATGAACAATTAATAAGATAATCAACATTGAACTAGTGAAGTTTGAACTTACCAACCGGAATTGAGATGGCGCTTGGATGGAATCAATGCTACTGAAGAGGGAGCGGCAGCTATTACTGAAATAGAAGGATTTGATATCGATGAGAACATGGCGGCTAGTGTAATCAATAAAAAGACTTTAATTGGACCATGAGCATACTCATATCCGTTAAATCGTCGACTTCGATTGGTAAAACCATCAAGTAATCTGATAATAGAATATCTTTACAACAACTATCTGAATACCGGGTCTTGAGTCAAATGGGTCAAATGAGCCGCATGACAATTTATTGAATATAGTTTGGCGGGACGCCGAATTTTGTCGGAAGTCGTTGCACTATTGCGGTTTTTGGATGTTTTTTTTTTTTAAAAAAATGTATTAGCTATTAGAATATTTAAATAGCTATATCACCTTTAAACTAAATTTATCCTCATCACTTCAGCAATCCACCTTCGAAACCACAACCACTTTCAATTACCTCACCTCGAGATCTATATATTTTGCCATCATCGCTGCCACTGATTTCAACATCGCACCTTGTTAAATTCCTACTTTAAATCCTGGTTTGTCCCACTTCCTCATCGTGTAGCCATCGTTGGCACCAATTATCACCGCATGCAGAGTCATTGCAACCGTTAACCCTGCTACAGAAACGGTACACTCCACGTTCGGTTCATCCCGCATCGCCAGTTCTGCTTACCAGCCCGGAAGCAGCGTTGGTTCCTGGAACTGTTGTCGTCCCTGCAAACCACATACTGCATGTAGATGCTACAGCGGCACCACTAATATTTTATGACGACCAAGCCATATACAGCAAAGCGCGAATGCTATAGTCGTGAAATATGCAGCCGCGACTATTATTCCTTTCCTTCTTGTTTCTGCTTCTAATTCTGACACTTTTTCGATTTTTGTATATCTCATATTCATATTAAAGATAGTTGTAGAACGAGAAAAGATAGTTGTAGAAATAGAAAAGAAAGAATAAAAAAACGATGAAGAAAATTTGGGCCTTTTATAGTTTAAAAGAAAATTTTCTGATGAAGAAATAGAAGGCCGTATAAAAATATAAAATAAACATTTTTTTTGGGTGGTTGTTGTTGTTCAGAGTATTAATGGGCTAAACGCCATGAATCAATAATCAGAATCGATATAATCTAGCTTTTCCAAGTGTTGGCTAACCGCATATTGAATTGGCACATGGAAGTAATTGTTGTAATAAACAAATAAAAATACAAGTATTAAAATACAAGATCTGTGTGTGATGGTGTGTTGTTTTTGTTGTTGTTTTTGTAGTTGTTGTTGTTGTTGTTGTTGTTGTTGTTGTTGTTGTTGTTGTTGTTGTTGTTTTTGTAGTTGTTGTTGTTGTTGTTGTTGTTGTTGTTGTTGTCGCTGTTTTTTGTTGTTGTCGTTGTTTTTTGTTGTTGTTGTTGTTGTTGTTGTTGTCGCTGTTTTTTGTTGTTGTCGTTGTTTTTTGTTGTTGTTATCGTTGTTTTTTGTTGTTGTTATCGTTGTTTTTTTGCTGAGTTTTTGGGGTATAATTTAAAAAGATGGGACAACTACAAACTGGCAAGTTGTGTACTGCGCAGATTCACTCTACTCAACTTTGTGTAGTGTACGCGTAGGTGCAACGTACGTTGTTTTACCCTGCCGATCATTAATCCCAGTAATTAAATTAGTAATCACCCGCAAATTGATTACGTAAGCCCCGTAGGACAATAGGACAATAAGGTGTATCAGCAAGATTAGCTTCTTTACTGAATTCTTAACTAATATTGCGTGGATACAATATTAATTAAGCGTAAAAGACTAATAATGTTAATTAAATAATCGAATTTGTAAATGAACTCTCCCCTTTTTGATAGGCAAATAATTAAACAAATGCATTTTATTAATAATATCATCTGATAAATAAATGGAGTAAAGTTGATATCTCCACAACCTTTTTATCAAATCCATCCCGGTAGATTTGGAATCTTTATTTGTGGGCCGTGCGGCTGACAGTGATTGAATCTTTACCAAAAATACCAGCCCATTTATTAGTATTAGCTTACAAGATAATTTATTGATTTATTATTATTATCAAATTAGTTGTTGTTATTAAATATAAACAAATAGATAGATAGTTTTACATAGAGGTTATCCAACTATCCCAATAGTACATAAATAAACATTACTAATAATTACCAAATTATTAGTAATCAGCATAACAAAATAGAAGCATCACTAGAAGAATGTAGGTTAAGCCAAACCATTGAGTAGTTTAGTACTCAGAAGCCAGCAATAAGACTATATATATTCACATTGGTTTATATAAACACGGATCAATTGCAATAATCCTTACTATAGAGCAACACGTATACTGATGAGCTACACTCATCGCATTACATTGCATGTATTGGATAATTCAGATCAGAATGTCGAAATAATAGCAATGGTTTTAACAGCCCTAATTATAGTGGCAGGGTCGCACAAGCACTTACATATCCGGGACGGAAATTGGTGCACGTGCTTTAGAAAAAACATACGGTTATGACAGCAGTGTAATCAAGCAAATTTGTCAGTGCCCATACCGGGAAGTAAAAACACCTTTAACTTATCGGTTCGTGTCGTTCTTGATGGATGATAAAGCTTATAAAATTTCACAACACCTTATTTTAAGAAATGGTGCAATCGATGCACTAGTTCCTGAATACTTTATTTAATTCAGAAAATGTTGGCAGTACGCTTTGCTAAACCATGTGCCAGTTTTTCTGCCGACTTAAATAGGCTGCTATAAAACAAAGTGGGATTTAACCATTGCAAGCTAGCAGGCTTATAACTTAAGCTTTGAGACAAACGTAAGATTCTGGCCCAATTAGGAATGATGTGCTTAAGCTCTGGCAAACCTGTTGACTATTTATGCATGCTTATATGGCTTAAGTAGCTTAAAGGATCATTTTTGTTCATGCGCAAGGTGGGGTGTACCCCACCTTGGGAGATTCATGTGCGTTTAAACGGTGAAAAGTTTAATCGCAGATAAGCTTAAACTTTGCAGTGTAATTGGGTAAGCCTTATTATGAATCATGTACTGGTAATCTTATCTATCATGCAGGTTATAACACCAAAAAAAAAAAAAAATTGAGCGAAAGGGGACAAAAAATCAGCAAAACAAGTTTCAAAATTGCGTGCTTGATATATATATATATATAATTTTTTTTTTTTTTTTTCAAAATAGTATAAAAGAGCTGATCGATGCAATTCTTCAACAAAATTTAATTACAAATTGATTAATTAATTAATTGAAGTTGATTAATTCTTTTTACAATGACCAATAGAACAGGAGTATGGAGATGGATTCCTCATCTTCGTGATGTTAAAGAACCAGTTTTACATGATAGTTTTAACTCTAACTCTAACAGTGATACTGATGGAAAAAATAATATTGCTGCGGTTGTTGAATCTAAATTCGAGTTCGAATATCGAGATGAAGCCAATCGATCGAAATGGCAGTTTTTTAACGAATATGAATATAGAATTACTACTAAACAAGCCAAATCACATAAATGGTTCAAATGGTTTGAAGAAACTGATACACCTACAGAAAAACGCCTACTACTAAAATTGGATATTGTTTTATGTTTTTACTCATTCTTGGTGTATTGGGTTAAATATTTGGACCAAACTAATATCAACAATGCATATGTTACTGGGATGAAGGAATCATTAGACATGAAAGGTAACGATTTAATCGTTACTCAAGCAGTGTATAACGTTGGGATGGTTGTTTTCCAAATCCCATTCATGTATCTATTCGTCAAAGTTCCAATCAATTTCTCATTACCAATGCTGGATATTGGGTGGGGAATTTTCACTCTAGTTATTTATAGGGCTAGATCAGTAGGAGAACTACAAGGGTATAGATTTATGGTTGGTGCATTTGAATCAAGTTTTTATCCGGCAGTTCATTATTTATTTGGAAGTTGGTATAAACCAATTGAATATGGCCGGCGTGGTGGGATTTTTTATTTTGGACAATTTTTAGGAGTCTTAACCTCTGGGTTGTTACAAAGTGCTGCATACTCCAACCTAAACATGACCAACGGGTTAGAAGGCTGGAGATGGCTGTTCATTATTGATGCTATCATCACCTTACCAGTTGGGCTTATAGGTTTTTTTTTACTCCCTGGTACTCCAGAAAAATGTTATTCAATATTTTTAACTGATGAGGAAATTTTGTTGGCTCGAAAACGAATGACTAATTATGAGGGGGAAAGCGTCAGTTCTAAAAAAAATGTCAGCGCACCAGAATTTTTCAACAAAGAGCTATGGAAATCTATTTTTATGGACTGGAAAATTTATATCTTGACAATTTGGAACATGTTTTGTTGGAATAATAACAATGCTGCATCTGGTTCATATTTACTATGGATGAAGAGTTTAAATAAATTTACTGGTGGGCAATTAAATAACATGAGTGCAATCACCCCGGCATTGGGTATATTGTGGCTAATTTTGGTCTGTGGATCTGCAGACATGTTCAAGAGTCGATGGGCCGCAATCATTGGATCGCAGGTATTCAATTTTACTGGTAATGTCATGCTGGCTGTATGGGATATTCCCGAAAATGCCAAATGGTTCGCATTCATGCTGCAATATTTTGGGTGGTCAATGGCGCCAGTTCTTTATGGATGGATGGCTGATATTTGTCGAGAAGACCCCCGCAAAAGAAGTGTGGTTTTAATTGTAATGAATCTGTTTGCTCAAGCTTCAACTGCGTGGTTCGGAGTCATTGTTTGGCCAACCAGTGAAGAACCACGGTTTCTAAAGGGGTTTAGTTTCACAGCAGGGTGCGCATTTGGGTTGTGTTTATGGACTATGATTGTGTTGTGGTTTTATAAACGTGATGAAAGAAGCATTGCTCATAAAAATGGTATCATTTTGTATAATAGCGCTAAAGGTGATATCCCACCACAGGTAGGGCAATCAGAACAACCGAAATCATCACAGTCGCAGTCAGAATCGGAGGTTACTGAAATTGTTGATTCCAAAAATCAGTCATCCGTTAACATTTATCACGAAAAAGAAGTTTTGAGTTAGTTTTGTTTATATGTTATTTTTATTAATTTTTTTTGTTCAGTGTTAAATATCTCCAGCTGTAGCTATAGCAAGAATTGAAATCCGGAATACCGATACAAATGTAGCGTAACTCCGATCGGAGATGAAACCCCCTCAGGTCTTTCGCCTTAGTTTAGTTTCAACGCGATTCTTCCCACAGCAGCTATTGGAATCGATCCCACAATTAAAGCGCACCACATATTTTTTGTATTTGTATTTAATAGTTTGTATCAGTATTTGTATCTAATCATTAAACGTCATGGGGGGCCAACTGAGTACAATCACCCCAACAGCATCGACTATTGCTGTCGAAGCGTACTTATCAGAACTAGGTGATGTTAAATATGAAAAGATTATCAGCAATGGTCGGTTTTTAAAAACCTTGAAGGGGATGCATCATGATGGGCTGGTAGTGATTAAAGTGTTTATCAAACCCACCAGTGGTATACAAATAAAGGAACAAGTTAAAGAGCTCAAAAGTATGCACTTTTACAAAAAAAAAACAACAAACAAAACTAACAAATAGGAATCAAAAAATGCCTTGCGAATGTGGGCAATGCAATAGCTTATCAACGAGTGGTCGAGACTGAACGAGCAGGGTATGGGGTGCGACAACATTTGAGGTCTAATTTGTATGATAGAATTAGTACCAGGCCATTCTTAGAAAATGTAGAAAAATTATGGATCACTTATCAACTATTGTTATCATTAAAAGGATGCCATGAACAGGAAGTTTATCATGGTGATATCAAAAGTGAAAATGTATTGGTGACTTCATGGAATTGGGTTTATATAACCGATTTTGCACCGTTCAAACCGGTATATATGCCAGAAGATGATCCATCCAACTTTTCATTCTATTTTGATACGTCTCAAAGAAGATGTTGTTATATTGCTCCGGAGAGGTTTCTAACCAATGGGGAATCGAAAATTAATGGATTGAATTCAAAGATGGATATTTTTGCATTGGGGTGTGTTATTGGTGAATTATTTATGGAGGGGACACCAACTTTTACACTTGCCCAGTTGTTTAAATATAAAAAAAATGAGTATTCTCCACCGCTAGAAATGATTGAGGATGAGAATATAAGAAATCTTGTGAAAAGTATGATTAGTTTGGATCCTGACAGTAGAAAAGAAGCACATGAGTACTTGGAAGAATTCAAAAATAAAGCATTCCCTGAAAATTTTTATAATTTTTTGCATGAATATTTGATGAATATCACTCAACCGATGGACGGGTCTGGGTATGGTGTATCAATAGAACGAGCCAAACAATTGGAATCAGACAACCGTATAGAAGCAATTTGGGATGATTACTCGGTGATTAGCAAAAACTTTGGGTTTCAGTATGATCAAAAGAAAAATGAAGATAAAACGGGGGTCAATTTGGATATACCCGGGGTAAATCATTGGGTTCCAAAGCTACGTAAACTAACTTTACAAGATGATGATAATGAAGCATTGATGATCGTGGCGGTCGTGTGTACAGCAATTCGAAACACCTCAAGAGCCAGCTCTCGAATCAAAGGATGTGAATTACTATTAGCATTAGGAGAACGCATCCATGATGAAGCAAAACTTGATCGATGTTTACCTCATTTAGTGTCGCTGTTAGATGATATATCTGAAAATGTTCAAATTGCTGCATTGAGAAGTTTAACAAATTTGTTGGAACTAGTTGGTGCAATTACTCCAGTAAATGGTAATATTTTCCCAGAATACATTTTGCCACGATTGTATCCGTTGTTAGCACGGAATAGTGTAATTGTAAGAAGTTCATACGCGTCATGTTTATCTTCGTTAGCGCAAACAGCATCAAGGTTTTTGGATATGAACCAAGTTTTAAAGACCACAGGGGTGTTGGAGACTACTGATCCCGAGACTGAAAATGGGATATCTACAGAAGTTACCACATTTGATACTTTACGGCAAAATTTGAGTATATTAGTAGAAGAACATGCCATTGCATTGCTGACGGATAGTAGTGCTGCAGTGAGAAGATCGTTGATTAAGAATATTACTCCATTGTGTATATTCTTTGGCAAAAACAAAACAAATGATATTATTTTGAGCCATTTGATTACATATTTAAATGATAAAGATCCGTTTTTGAGAACAGATTTTTTCGACTGTATGGTGGGGCTGGCGCCATTTGTTGGTGCTATAAGTTTGGAGCAATATGTATTACCACTAATGGTCCAAGCATTGGCGGATCCGGTAGAATTTGTGGTTGAAAAAGTCCTGCAAAGTTTCAAACATTTGAATGAACTTGGATTGATTCGACACACCAAGGTATGGGATTTACTAAAACAGTGTGTAAAATTTACCATTCATCCTAATAGTTGGATTAGAAATGCCACTATTGCATTTTTTGTGTCTACTACTAAATGGATGAGCCCTGCTCAAGTATATTGTTTGCATTTACCAATTTTGAGACAATTTTTGGAATGTGAAGTATATGATTTTAGTGAAGCAAATTTGTTGAAAAATTTACATGCACCATTGAGTAGAGCTATTTACAATCGAATGCTGCAATGGGCTACAAAGGCATCCAAGTCATTATTTTGGAGACTTGATAAAAGGAATTTGAAAATTAATAGTAACAAGAAATTTAGCAATGAAGATGAGACTTGGTTGGCAAGGTTGAGAGAAATTGGATTGAAAAATGAAGATATGTGGATGTTGTATACCTATAAAGAGTATATTTACCGAGTGGCCCGATTAAACCATCAATTACAATTGGATGAATCGATTAATAGTAATATGGATACTAATAATGAAGTTGGTGAGCGAGGTGGGGTGAAAATGCAAAGTATTGGTGTTTTACCAATGACGGTATTTTTTGATACTCAAACGATCAAACCAAAGAAAAATAAAATCAAAAAAGAAAGCTCCCCGATTAATATACCTTCTAATGCGCCAAAAAATGGTAATTCCACTACAACAACGAGTTTTTCACCAAGCACGCCAAGCACACAGTTATTAGGAATGAATGATGGCGATCGTGAACCGGGGACGCCAAATTCTACATCATCAAGTCCACAATATTTGGCTCAACCGGTAACATCAACTTTTACTACTCAAGCATATGGAGAAGTGGCGAGTGCTCATACGAATGTCACTTCTGCTACTAATACTACTCCGCCCGAAACTAATAATGACTACGAGGTTCGAAAAACTACCAGTTATAGCGGAGATGATCCATATATTTGGAAACTATTAGAATCCATGTATATTGATGATGATTTTAATACAAGTGATAGTAACTTATTGACAATGTTTGGCAGATGCGAGCCATTTGTTAGACAATCATCAACAACTGTTGCCAATACCACCGCCACTAACCCCACCACCGACGCGGCTCATACTCAAAATACCAATACACTAATTGTTGGTAGTGGTAGCAGTCATAATGCCAAGCCCAACTCCGCGGCTAAACGGCGAAGAGGTAAACCTTTGGGGATTTTAGTATCAAGCTTTAAGGAGCATACTAAAGCAGTTAATTGTGTTGAAGTATCACCCAATCATTTATTTTTTGTCACTGGAGGAGGTGATGGGTTGATTAAAGTATGGGATTGCTATAGATTAGAGAAAAATGTCATCAACAAGAGCGTGTTGACGTTGGACTTGCAAAATGAAGTTAAAAGCTTGACATTTATTGGTAATACACATACTTTTGCGTGTGGGTTGGCCAATGGACTAATTAAATTAATTCGAGTGGATGTGTTGGTATCAACAAAATATCATAGTGGCCCGAGATATAAACAATTGGCTACTATTGGAGAGTATAAGTTGGAAAATAATGAACGGGCTATTAAACTCCAATATGTCAAGCGCGATAACAGTTCCAGTCCATTATTATATATCGCTACTTCGAGTAGTCGAATTGTGATACTCAATTTAAAGACGATGAGTATTGTTGAGACTATGACCAACCCTGCCAATCATGGTGCCATTACTACATTTATTATAGATCGGAAGAAAAATTGGTGTTTGGTTGGCACTATGGCAGGGATTTTGGATTTGTGGGATTTGCGGTTTAATATTTTGGTCAAATCATGGGCTATTAAAAGTGATTCACCAAGTAGTATTGACTCGTTGGCACTGCATCCGAAAAATGATAAACTAGTCTGTGTGTGTGGTGGGATACAATCAAATTCTTTATTAATCAGTTTCTGGGATGTGGAAACTGCTCAATGTAAAGAAGTATATCGAGGTATGGCAGATGGCAACATGGCGGTTAGCAATGAAGAGATCTTAGTGTCATGTGACCCACAGCCGATGAATCTATTTGATACCTTGAGTTTATCTACTAAACTTAATTCAAAAGTTAACACGATATTTACCGGCAACGAATTTGAAATCACCTCAGGAAATACTACAAAAAATGTTTCAAAAAAGGGGTTTATGATTACTGGTGGGAATGATAAAATTGTTCGGTTCTGGGATTTGACAATAGGCGAATCATCGGCCATTGTGTCTGGATTATCAAGTTTATCATTACCGGATTCTACTAACAATACTAAAGTCGGATATACCACATTACACCCCGATCATAATACTAAACTGGTTATTGAAAAACGATTGAGTAATGGTGTTAGCAATTCGTCAACTGCTAATAGTCCTCAAAGTGTTTTGAAGAAAAAAGAGCGCTTACCAAGAACTACTGTTATTACTAGCGACCAGTTGGATTTGGGGAAAAACCATGGTGCGGCTGTACTAGACTGTACCATGTTGTTAAGACCGTTTGAAATGATCGTCACGGTGGATCGATCTGGGTGTGTCAAGGTTTTTTTGTAAAATTTAAAGCTTTAAGCGCCTGACGATTGGAATAATCCTAGCGTAAATCCCAGTCCGCCCCACCACTCACACCGCTTGGTTATAAAGCAGTTTTCAGTATGGGCCGCGCGGAGGAAAGGATTAATTCGAAATTTTTATTTTTTTGAGTATAAAAATTTGCTTCAAATCTTTCACAAAACCTTTTTCGTTTCTTTAATATCACTTTTATTTATTACCATCAAAAAATACAGCATTACGAATTTGATATACATAAATTTTATGTATTAAATCGATCCCTTTATTTATACGATCCCGCGATTTTTATTGTTCTTTCTTCTTCCGATATAAGGGTTTATTCCATCAAAATCAATTAACCCCCTTATTTTGATACCCCTTTTTAAAAAAAAAAAAAAAATCTTTTTTTTTTTTTTTTCATCGCGTCTATGATTTGATGCTATATTGCAAAATATGGTATACAGGGCTCTATTTCTCGGTAAATGGGCTCTTTCATTTTTAACGCGTATAAGAACGGTTTTCTCCACCCTTGCGTGTGTCATCAATGATCCGTGAGGACTAAATCACTAACCGATATTTTTAGCTAGTCTTTATAGTTTACTTTATACTCTAATTTAACAAGCTTGAGACTCCACAATGATCAAGATTTTTGCAATTTTATTATATAACCTTAAAAGTAACTGCATGATACTTTTCTTCAATTAATGAAGATCCTATGTCTAATGACAATTTGAAGCTATAAGCGAGATGAAAAGAAAAGGAGGCGCAATAAAACAAAAACTGCTTCAATTAATGTACTTTCCACGCATGATGATTTTTTTTTTTTTAATTTATGCTTACAAAGCCTTCTTTTTTTTTTTTTTTTT